>BPLR01019391.1:0-182509 GCA_021605095.1 Caerostris extrusa
TCAATTAATTGTATAGTGTTAAACCTTATTCTGGAATCTGAGGAATTATTTTTCCCTGGAGCCCTTAGTGATATTCCTTTAAACACATTTCTTGCTTGGGCAGAAATAATTGCATTCATTATCATTAGATTTTAGAGTTATGTAATTCCATTTCATATCATAACATAAGAAGAAATAAGTAGATGCATAAATCTACGAACACAGCTAACTATAAGTTGCATAATCTACAAAAATGATACAAAATGGCATAATCACGAAATGACACAAGTTGCATAACCCACGAATTGATACAAGTTGCATAACCCATGGAATGTTAAGGTTGCTTAATCTACGAAAATTATACAAGTTGCTTAATTCACGAAATTTTCGGAAGTTTGCATAATCACGAGAGGCCAAATACTATTTGATTGGCGCTTAATCAGGTGGAGCCTGTACAGTTGCACTTAACCACGAAATGTTTGGTTAGCTAATCCCGAAAATTATACAAGAGTTGCGTAATTCACGAGTGATACAAGTTGCATAATCCACGAAATGATACAAGTTTTACTTAACCCGCGAAATGATAAAAAGATTCGTTTAATCACGAAAATTACTTACAAGAGTTGCTTGAAGAATTTACGAGTGACCCTGAAGTTGCATAATCCACGAAATGATACAAGGAAGTTATAACCCGCGAAATTATACAAGTTGTTTAATCCACGAAAATTATACACCAAGTTAACTAATTTACGAAGTGATACAAGTTGCATAATCACGAAATGATACCAGTTGTACATAATCCACACAATTTGATACAAGGATTGCATAACACGAAATGATACAAGTTGCTTAATCCACGAAAATTATCCACAAGTTGCGTAATTCACGAGTGACCCTGGGTTACTAATCCACGAAATGATACAAGTTGCATAACCCACGCGAAATGATACAAGTTGTTTTAATCCACGAAAATTATACAAGTTTAAAAAAAGCGAATTTCACGAAGTGATACAAGTTGCATAATCCACGAAATGATACAAGTTGCATAACCCGCGGGAAAGTGATACAAGTTGCATAACCCACGAAATGATACAAGTTGCTTAATCCACGAAAATTATACAAGTTGCGTAATTCACGAAGTATTACAAGTTGCATAACCACGAAATAATACCAAGTTGTATAATCCACAGATTGATACAAGTTGCATAACCCACGAAATGATAATTTGCCCCCAATCACGAAAATTGCCACCAAGTTGTTCAATCCACACGAAAATTATACAAGTTGCGTAATTCACGAAGTGATACAAGTTGCATAATCGAAGGGGAATGTTCCCCAAGTTGCATAACCCGCGAAATGATACAAGGTTTAATCCACGAAAATTATACAAGTTGCGTAATTCACGAAATTGTTACAGTTGCATAATCACGAAATGATACAAGTTGCATAACCCACGAAAATGATACAAGTTGTTTAATCACGAAAATTATAAGGGTTGCGTAATTTGCAGTGATACGAAGTTGCATAATCACGAAATATTACAAGTTGCATAACCCGCAGAAATGGATACAAGTTGTTTAATCCACGAAAATTATACAAGTTGCGTAATTCACGAAGTGATACAAGTTGCATAACCAATGGAATGATACAAGGTTGCTTAATCCACGAAAATTATACAAGTTGCGTAATTCACGAGAAGTGATACAAGTTGCCTGTCCACGAAATGATACCAGTTGTATAACCCACGAAATGATACAAGGTTTGCATAATCCACGAAAATTATACAAGTTGCGTAATTCACGAAGTGATACAAGTTACATAATCCACGAAATGATACAAGTTGTATAACCCATGACAATGATACAAGTTGCATAATCCACGAAAATTATACAAGTTGCGTAATTCACGAAGTGATACAAGTTGCCTAATCCACGAAATGATACCAGTTGTATAACCAACGAAATGATACAAGGATTGTTTTAATCACGAAAATTATACAAGTTGCGTAATTCACGAAGTGATTTACAAGTTGCCTAATCCACGAAATGATACCAGTTGTGATAATCCACGAAATGATACAAGTTGCTTAATCACGAAAATTATACAAAAAAGTTGCGTAATTCACGGTATTTTAAAGTTGCATAATCACGAAATAATACCAGTTGTATAATCCACGATACAAAATGATAACCAGTTACAAGTTATAATCCACGAAAATTATACAAGTTGCGTAATTATACAAGTTGAATAATACCGTAATTCACGGAGTGATACAAGTTGCATAATCACGAAATGATACAAAAGTTGTATAATCCACGAGAAATTATACAAAGTTGCGTAATTCACGAGTAGCATTACAAGTTGCCTAATCCACGAAATGATAAAAGTTACATAGAAATGATAATCATGACATTTAAAAACTCATAAGAAAAGATCACGAAACTGCCCATCACCAGTTTTTGTGGAAGTTTACACCTACGCGTGTGGGTTATGACTAACGGCTAAAGTAAGACCCTCTTTAATAATTTTTCGGAAAAATAGTTTAAATATTTTAAACCACTTAAATCAATCTCAGGACGTAGAGCTAAAAGCGTGACACACTACAATTAAATTCCTCAGTTGCTAACGTGAAGTTCTAACAGCCACGAGATACCTTTTTTTTTTTTAAATATCAATTTTTACTGTAGTTTTTGTAATTCCAATTTACATCGTAACGTGAGAGAAATAGATGCGTTTTTAAAATCCACGAACCTTCATAAAAGTTGCATAATCACGAAATGATAATGATGATATTTAAAAAACTCGTAAGAAGAGATCAGAACTGTCCATCACCAGTTTTATGGAGATTTACACTACGTGTGGGTTATGATTAGCATATTAACTTTTAAAGTAGCAGCACTCTTCTTAATAATTTTCCAGAAAAAAACAGCTTTAATATTTTAAACTAAGTCTCGATCTTTAAGCAATCTCGTGACGTAGCATGGTTAAAAGTATGAGTTACCAACACGAAGGGTATGAGTTCCAACCGCCACGAGATACCTTTCTTTTAACATCATCTTTTTACTATTTAAATGTTAACATTTTTTTACTATTTAAATGTTAACATCTTTTCACAAAGAAATGCATGTCTAGACCTGATGGCTGAGTGACTAGTGTTCTGGCGCTCGGTGGCACAGGTTTCGTGTTCGAGACCCAACGGTGCCAAGGATGTTTTTAGTGGTCAAAATCCACTTTAAACCGTAGTTTCTTGTCTAATATGACGATGCAGAGTTATGCGTAGGGATGACAACTTTACCCCGTAAAAGAAAACATCTTCGGTATCGAAATCGTCCAGTAGGTAGATGGGCTTGCCCCATGGGGCTGTTGCGTCAATGAAGAAGGTGTATGTCTATAAAATTGTGAGTCCGGTGAAGAAACTGAATATGAAGTAAAGGAAAATTAATTTATTTGGTCATTTTGGGCATACTTTAGGCTAATTAGACAGGGACTTATAGTTTAACGTGGATTCAGAATCACTGACAAACATCTCTGCTACCGCAAGAATTCGAAAACGAAGCCTGTGGTTCCAAAGGCTAGAGGGCTAGCCGATTGGCCACCAGGTCGCCTAATTATTTTAGAGAGAACAGGAAAGAGAATACATTATGTATCCAATACAGTAGTAATTAAAATTTGTTTTCAATGTTAGTACACAGTCTATGAATGCCTGATTTTAAGGTATAATATTATAGGAAGAAAAAAGATCGAGGTTGGTGTTCATAGTAAAAACAATATGTTTCAGGACAACTACAATACTATGCCACTTTATGAATACCGAGTTTTTTTGAATTAACACAGATATTTGAGGACATCTTCAAACTAGATTTTGTTCACGTTATGAATATTGTTATTTATTGCTTATATTGTTATTTATTGTTATTGTTTGGTTATGAATATTATTTTTTTGCCCTCACTGATGCAGGTTCATTAACTTTCTTCTCAGGATATGATAAGTTCCGCGCATGGGCAGTGTAAGTCTGATCGAAGCATTGCAGAGGCGAAGGCGCATGTGACTTAAGAGTAGAACGAGATGAACAAATAAGAGATGATGATTGTAACCAAGTAGTATTCGTTTTTTGTTTGTGTTAGTTCATATAATATGTTGTAAATAAATCTTGTTTTTAACATATTAAGAATACTTTATTTCATAAGTGAGCCCTTCAAAATCTACATGTTAACGAAAAAAACTACAACATTTTTAATATCCTTTCCTTAATTTTATTTCTGTTTCATTTCTTGTAAAATTCTTTTTCCAATTTTGCGATTACTCGAAAATATACTACTGTGCCCAAAAAATAAAATCCATTTTCATTTTAAAATTCTCGGGGCTTATTTAATTTCAATTTTTTTTTTTTTAGGTTGCTGGCACTATGTTCTTGACATCTGTGTGAAATGTGACGTCAAAATATTCATTAGCGTTTCAGTTACGCTTGGCTTTGTGAGACGCTAAGACTGATTCCGGCGACTTTTGAAATGTCTGAATTAATTGAGCAAAGAACTTGCATTAAATTTTGTTATTCATGAATATTCGTGTGCAGAAACGTGTAGAATGTAGCAGAAGGCACTCGGTGAGCAAACTATATCGGAAAAATGTTTTTACAAGTGGTATAAAAAATTCATAGAAGGCAGAGAATGCGTTGAAGACGAAGAGCGCTCTCAACTTCAACCGACGAAACTCACGTCCAAAAATTAAAGATTTGGGGCTCGCAAACAGTCGATTTACAATTAGAGGCCTTTGCTGATGATGTTGGAATTTCAAAAAGGATCAGTCAATTCCATTTTAAAAAATGGTTTTGAGCCTCAAACGCGTCAAATCAAGATTGGTACCATTTGGTACTATAGGCTTCAGTTCGAATCCTAAATGTGGCATGGATGTCTGTTAGTGCTTAGAAATTCAAGTTAAACTGTATGACCCGATTTAATTAGCATAATGTGTTCAAAAACTGAACGTAGAGTTACAAACCAAACCTAATTCAATACAGTACTCTATCCGCTGATATGCCCGGCCTTCGTACTGAGACATTAAATAAAATATTTACTATTACACTTAACATTGCAAGTATTGGATTCAGAGTCGTAAATTGTGTTAAATAAAATCAACTCTGGCTTAATGTATATGTTCATTAAAATCGAATTAGATGAGAAAATTACCCATCAAAACAACTACTAATGAGAACTGACGCAAAGAAAATTAAATATTTATTGCAAAACAAAACACCCCCTCAATCTATTTCTCCCTAATAACCCCATAATTAAAACCAAAAACCCCCTTCGCACAAAATAAACTAAACAACCCCCCTTCTAACCTCCACGTTTAAACAAAAGAATCTACTTGTTATAGAGCACGTGCTCATGTCTTATTTAATTTAAAAGTTATTTCTCAACGATTCACTCATTAAAGAGGCCCTTGAAGTCCGCTATTGAATATTAAATCAATTAAAATATCCAGAAACGGAATTAACTGGAGACTTATTGTCAGGAAATTTCTGCTCTGCCATTCACGGCGATGTTAAGAGGCTAATCAGGAATTGTCTCGGCTTCATGTGGCGCGAATTAATTCTTGCCACTTGAAAGACCAATAAAAATGGAAACAATCCGAAATAATTCCGATTGCTTCCATGTTTAATTGAGGAATTAAATGCGAATCATACTAGCCTGCTTGTAGGGACTTCGTTTCAGAATGTTGGAAATTGTGTCAAGATTGGCTAATTTAAAATATTGTCTTATTATTAGTAAGCATGCGAGATTATTCAGTCTGTGACTGGTACTAATCAGGATACTAATTTCTAATCACAACTATCGTTTCATTTGTGTAATTGAATAGATATTGTGATAGTTAATCATAGTTTAATTAAAATTTCCACATCAATAATTGTTTCCAAATTCTGTGATGCAAGAAATAGCGATGCAAGCTTTTATAGTAAGACCCCGCTTTACACAGGAAATACGTTAATATAAGTTCCGCGCTAAACGAAGCAGCCTTAAATGAGATAAATAATGCAAATAAATGAAACAAAACAGATAATAACAAAATTTATCTGGTTTTTGGTTTTTATTTTATAACATTTATTGTTATATTGTATTAATCATAGATTCATTTATTGCTAATATTGATTTTTATTTATAAAAAATTTATGAAAATAAACAAATCAATTAAAATAAAGAAGTTATGTTTGTGATGAAGATGTTATAATACATATATATTTGGAAATCATCTAAAGTCATTTACATTTTCCTGTTTCGTTCCGTAACTAGTTGTAGATAGCAAAACATCATATCGATGTCTCTTCGTCTTGCCTTAACTTCCATCAACATTTAAATCATTTTGTATAAACTAATAATTTTCCATGATTTCAGTTATATAGCCTAAAGTTTTTCTTATAAAATCCGTTAGTAAGAATCCACCATGCTTTTTCTCACAAGAACTATATAGCGGGCTGCACGTGTGTGTAGTGCTTTTGTCGATTAAAAATTTGAAGTTTATGTGATTTTTAATTTTGAAATAAAAAATACTGATAATTTATTAACGTGAAAGGCGCTTTTAAACTATCTGATGGATATCATGTTGGTAACTCGGTTCAAGTCTGAAAAAAATGACGCTAAAATTATAGGTAATGTCTTCAATAGGCTTAGTTAGTTACTCTGTAGGTTGGAAAATTCCCACATTATGTTAGAAGTTGAGAACAGAGATGAATATTTGCTTCATGGATGAAATGTAGCACTTCTGACTCCCGTGGTATCCCTCGAAAACTGAGTTTGATACAAGTTTACTGCTCTAGTGGTGAATAACCCATTAAGAGTCGAGTTCTTATATTAAAAAACAATAAATATTTTAAAAGTTTATACACTATGTTCAGAAAATACCTAAAAATATGCATGGCGAGATTCATCTATCGCGTAAAAATTTCTTAAGAAATCATACACTTGGTATAAATAGTGCTGTTGTTGCAAATATCTAAAATTTCAGCTGAGTTAGAACAAGTCCAAGATGTTATTAACTCTGATAAAGTCCAAAACAAGCAACGGCGTACTAAAAGGTCCTGCTTGGAGAGCCTCGAACAGTCAAGAACATGCTCGGGAGAAGCCTGTTCATTACGGCACTTTGATGTAAATTAAGGTTAGCAAAGGTGCAAAGGTCTTGTTACTGTTGGAATAAGACAGAGATCTGAGTGACCAGTCTGCTAAGGCATGTTTGCTCTTGGAAGCTACATTGTAGCGACAGTGCGCCACCAGAATTCCTCCCTTAATACAATTGATGCACAGGTGGGATGGTTCAAATTACACTAGCAGACTTATTTGCAATTGAAAATAATTCCAGGTAAGTCAGTGAATCAGAATTGACCAACTGTTCGCTAGCTCCCTCCTAGGCCAAAGTGTTCGCCATCTTCTTTCTAAGGATTTCAATATGAGAGGGTATCCATTGTAGGTGTAGGTGTAAAGTCATCATTGGGCTCGCGTTTCTTGAAACAGTAGGCCATTTTTGTATAGTAATAATGTATCCCATTCGTGAATATTATGGTACACACTTATTTATGATAAGGTGAGTGTAGTGATAATGTATTACAAACCGCAAGGCCTCTCGATATTCATCAAATCATTATTCCGAAACCTCGGCAAGATGGATGACTGACTGTATTACTACCACAATCTCTAGATTTGACTCATTTGTATTTTTCCTGCTTGGACATCTAAAGGCATTGATATATTGAATAGTACATAGTTACAGAGTAAAACTTAGTTACTTCCCTTCATGCTGCTTTTTTCTCCTTTATGGGCATTAACTCTATTGAATCATGCACACTCAGCAACTGTAAGCAGCTCGAAGCATACCTCCTTTTAGGTGTACAAATTTCAATGATTTATATAATTACTGCTACTGTTTCTGTTTACATTAGATTTTTTTCCTTGTACAAGATGAGACATCGTATTTTTCTTTAGTTTTTTTTTTTTTTTTTTTTTTTTTTGAGAATTGTGTTTCATAGAAGTATAGTTGTAGCCAACGTAACGTACGTTTTTACGTATTCTGAGAGATAAATCTCATTCTACTTACTTTATGCAGTATTGTACGAACACCTTGTACGGAAAAAAGAACCAAAATTCCCATCTTTCAAAACTGGTAAGGACAGGTCAAAAAGTTCGTACCCGATTTAACTGAAACTTATATTATGTGTAGATCATATATGATATAATCATTTTATGAAACCTATACTATGTGTAAATCATACATGATACCATCATTTTATGAAACTTATACTATGTGTAGATATGTCCAAAGTAATAGGAATCACACTTCAACAAATTTTAAACAAGTAATATAAAAAAAAAAATTTTAAGTCAATTCCTACTTTTTTTTTCCACTCTATTGCAGAAAGTCCTTTATAAATAATTTTCATTCATTTTTTTTTTAAGTTTATCTGGCGCCATCTATTGGTAGATATATGCAACTTAAAACTAAAATTAATTAATTAAATTGAATTACTGAATTAATATTTGAAAAAACTGTATTAACATCCAGTGTCATCCACTACAAGTTCAAAAAAAAATTTATTTGAACTTGAGTGGAGGAATAAAAAGTATTTTATGAAGGATTGAAAATTTGAACAAGATATACACTCAAGAGCCAAAACATTATGTCCACCCCTACATTTTGCAATGAACTCGCCTGGATGACGTGGAAGGCACGTGATCAGGTGGAGTATATTTAACTGGTATTAAGTGGTGGTATTAATCCAAGGGGTTGAAGCTGTGTTGCGCGCCAAAGGTGGGCCAACTCGTTATTGACAGGTGGTCATAATGTTTTGGCTCTTGAGTGTATTATAGGGAGAGTGTGAGCTAATAGAAAGAATTGAAAAAAATCGAGTTTACAATTTTTAACGATGTAGTGATCTCGTGATATAATGGTTGAAAGCACGTGCTAATATCCGAAAGGTGTGAATTCTACCGTCCATAATTATTATTTTTTTTGTAATATTTTAATTTATCGCTTCATCCTCTATTGCTTTCTTTTTTTCAATATTTTATTGTTCTCCATAAGCAGGTGTATGTGATGAAATATTCATGATCGTAGCAGTTGAAGAAATATTCATGGTTATAATCATCCGAATAAAACACTCAATCACCTTCTACGACACTAAAAAAAAAAAAAAAAAAAAATTGAAATATTATATCTATACAGAAAACTGAATTAAAATTCTTTAGGGAATAATATACTTTCAAGTAATTGTAGAATTGGAAAAAGAATTAGAAAAACAAAAAAATTATGTGAAAGGACGTTAAAACATCGAATGACAAATAGGATGTTTTGTTCGTCGTATTAATTTTTCGTTAGCCTATAGATTTTGTGGGGCTCACGTATGAAATAGCGTATTCTTAATATGCTAAAAACAATATTTATTTACACCATATTATACGGACAAACACAAACAAAAATAGATAGACTTAAAATAGTTACAAATAGTCATTTCTTATTTCAATTCCTTCTATTAACTCACACTCTCCTATATATATCTTGTTCAAATTTTCAATCGTTCATAAAATACTTTTTTATTCATCCACTCAAGTTCAAATACATTTTTTTTAACTTGTAGTGGATGACACTGGATGTTAAACAGTTTTTTCAAATATTAATTCATTCATTATATTTAATTAATTAATTTTTTTTTTTTTTAGATTTCAGTTGCATATATCTACCAATAGATAGCGCCAGATAAACTTTAAAAAATGATTGAAATTATTTATAAAGGACTTTCTACAATAGAGTGAAAAGTAGGAATTGACGTTAATTTTTTTTTTTTTTATATATATTACTTGTTAGTTCATCTCGTTCTAGTCTCGCTACACATGCGCCTTGGCCTCTGCTACGCTTCGATCGGACTTGCACTGCACATGCGCGCAACTTATCAGACCCTAACGAGAAAGTTAATGAACCTATATCAGTGAGGAAAAAAAATAATAATATCAGTAATATTCATAAACGTGAACAAAATTTATTTCGACGATGCCCTCAAATATCTGTGCTAATTAATAAACTCGGCATTCATAAAATGTGAAAGTATTCATGAAACATATTGTTTTTACTATGAAAATCAACCTAACTCTTTTTCTTCCTATAATATTATACTTTAAAATCAGACATTTAAACATGATTCTGCATACAAACATTGAAAACAAATTCGATTACTGATGCATTAGATATATCATGTATTTTTTTCCTGCTCTCTCCAAAATAGTTAGGCGGCTTGTTGGCCAATTGGCTAACACTCTGGTCACAGGCTTCATTTTCGAATCCTGGCGGTGGCATGGATGTTTGTCAGTGGTTCGGAATCCACGTTATACGGTAAAAGGCCTAAAGAGTGCACAAAAGGACAGTAGGGAGACAAACCAAAATAAATTAATTTTCCTTTCCTTCATATCCAGTTTCTTCACCGGACTCACAAATTTACAGACATACATTTTCTTCATTGACGCAACAGCCCAATTGTGGGCCAAGGTCATCTGCCTACTGGAAGTTTTCGTGACAGAAGATATTTTTTACAGGATAGGGTTATCAGCCCCACCCAATCTCTACAGTTATATTAGATCGGGATCTGCGGTTTAAAGTGGACTACAAACTATCAGACCCTGACAAGAAAATTTTTTTCTTTCTAATGCAGCTGGCAAACACTTAGACAGCTTGGTCTTGGATGCCTTAAGGTAAGCGCTGCACAGACGTTACTCACTTTGCATTTGCAGGAGGGAGCGTGTAACTTGAAGATAAGTCACGGACGCGGAGTAACAACGCCCCCGCAACGCTCTACGATCTTATTAGACCGGGACCTACGGTTTTAAAGTGGATTCGAACCACTATAACACCCATGGGCAAAGCCGGGATTTGAACCCGATACCTGTGGTACCGAACGCCAGAGCGCTAGCCATTCGGCCATCAGACCCCACCTGACAAGAAAGTTAGTGAACCTATATCATTAAGGACTAAAATGGAATGAACAATATTCATAAACATGAACAAAATCTATTTCGATGATGCCCTCAAATAACAGTGTTAATTCAAAAATTCGGTATTCATAAAGTGTGAAAATATTCCAGTTGTCTTGAAAAATATTGTTTTTACTGTGTAACACTGACCCCACTCTTTTTCTTCCTGTAAAAGTAGGCATTTAATCACAATTATGTGTACAATCATTGATAACAAATTTGATTACTGTTGTATTGGATATAACATGTATTTTCTTTCCTATTCAATTTCTTCATTGGACTCTCAATTTTCCACATATGCATCGATTTGAAAAATAATATTTAAACGATGGTAAAAGATGATATTAAAAAAATATATCTCGTGGTGGTTAGAACACATACTCTTTTGTGTTGGTAACTCATGCTTTTAACCATGCTACCCCCGCTTTTAATGCTACTTCACGAGATTGCTTAAAGATAGCGACTTAGTTTAAAATATTCAAGTTATTTTTCGGAAAAATATTAAGAAGAGGGCCCTACTACTTGAGCCAGTTAATATGCTAGTCATAACCTACACTTATATATTTCCATAAAACGAACAAACGGTGATGGACAACTTCGTGATCTCTTCTTACGAGTTTTTAAATATTATGGATTATGCAACTTCTATGAAGGTTCTTGGGTTTTAAAATGCATCTATTTCTCTCATGTTACGATGTAAATTGGAATGACAAAATTACAGTAAAGCAGTTGATATTTAAAACAAAAAAAGGTATCTCGTGGCTGTTAGAACTGATACCCTTCATGTTGACAACTGATGCTTTTAATTGTAGTGCGTCACGCTTTAATGCTACATCGCGAGATTCTTTTTAAGGTCGAAACTTGGTTTAAAATATTCAAACTATTTTTTTCGAGAAAATTATTAAGACGAGGGTCTTACTATTTTAGCCAGTTAATTTACTAGTCATAACCTGCACATGGTATATATGTCCGAAAAACTGGTGATGGACAGTTCGTGAGTTATGCAATTTGTATCTTTTCGTGGATTATGCAACTTTTATGAAGGTTCATGTTATATTTATAACGCACTTATTTCTTTTATGTTACAGAAGTAAATCGGAATAACAAAACTGTAGAATTTGGATTTGTAACATAATACAATTATTTCTGCTCTACAGAAATGCATAAAATGAATATCAGTAGGTATAGTTGTGATGGTCAGTTCACTCAGATTATAGAATAAGATTTAATTAATTATAGAAATTAATTTAAGTTTTCCATTTTCAAATTTTTAACCTACTTCCATGATTATAAGTGTAGGCCCATGAATGTTAAACTCTTTACTATAAAACTATGACTTCGATATGTCAGCAATGAATTCTGATGCCATCACAGTTAATAATCATCGTCTTCAACTCTAGAAAAACTTCTGAGGAAGAGGTTTAAGATATTCGGCGGAAATTTTTATGGTACTGCTTCCACCATCGTAAAAATGAGAACCTTTGGTAGATGTAGGATTATGTATTATGTACGTGTATTATGTTAAGCAAATTTAAATTATGTAGATTAATTAAACAGCCCTACATCAGAATTTCAGCGCGATAGTCGCTAGATTCTGTTGATGGTTAGTATTAATTGACGGTTAGTATTAATTGGCCGAGTGGTTAGCGTTCCAGCCATCGGTACCATAGGTTTCGGGGCCTAGTACCGGTAGTGCCATGCATGCTTGCAGTGGTTCGGAATCTACTTTAAACCGTAGGTCCCGATCTAATAGGATCGTAAAGCGTTGTGGGGGTATTTTTACTCTGCGGTCGTAGCTTATCTTCCAAGTTACACCCCCCCTGGGTAGTGCTAAGTGGTAACGTCTGTGCAGCGCATGCCTTAATTTATCAAAGACAACTGTCTATGGTTTGCCAGCTGCATAAGAATTAAAAGAAAAGTATTAATTGATAAATTCCACAACGGATTGTGACCTACAGATGGCCTTCTGCAAGTCGGGCGTTCTCCCCCAGTGCCTGGCAGGGGTTGTCCCTGATTAAAAAGCACGTCGTGTCCCCGCCATTGTCAAACGAAAGACAGTCGTCACGCGAGCTCTCCATTAGGGGCATTTGAGTGTGTGATTGATGGGGGAGAGAGGCATGCAAATCCACCTCGGTTATCCGCACAATCCCTTCTTTTTACAACCCGCATTATCATAGTTGCCAACTCCGCCCGACGCTGTTGAATTTATTTGCAGGAATCCGTATCCAGGCAGCTTGTTGGAGTTCTAAAGTGTTCGCTACCGGGCTTCAGAATGGCCTCGCAGCAGAGCTCTTACTTCGATCGCTTTTATTTACTTTTTTTTTTTTTTTAAAGCGTGACTCTTTTAAAGGGATTGGTTTTTGTCCGAACCTCTCTGGAACGATCGGTAGAGATTGAATGGAGAGTTGGTCTTGGATTTTTTTTTTTTTTACTGATCGACGATTGTTTTCCGTCACAATATGTTCTGTATTCCAAGACGGGGAAAAGATTTTATTGCGTTATTTGGCTTTTAGTGTTATAAATTTTGGTTATAAAAGGATTACATACCTTTTAATTTTTTTGCTTTTCTATTTTTTGGTACATGATTTTTTTTTCAAAGAAGCAAAATAGTATCAAAATATCCAAAATAATGGTTTAAAATAAGGTTATCATATTTTGTTTTTTGCAGACACTGCATTGGTTTAACATGTATGGAAGATTTTCATATAGAACATAACGAATAGACTCTCATGGGTATAGTCATATTATTGCCTTCTGAATGTAAATCAAGAATTTTAGAATGAGAAGAATGGACACCAGGAACTCATTTGCACATTTATTTATTGTATTTGGTTGAACAGTGGTAAAACTCGTTTCCAATTAGATATGCGATTGCAAGTCAACGGGCTATAAGTGCATATCTTTACCTTCTAAAAAATATTTTTAGGGTTAACTGCTCTAAAGTTTTGTATCATATGAACCTACCAGAACGTACGCCACCAGAGAACAGTTACATGGTCGATCATTTGCACGTTTTATTGCATTTGGTTGAACAATGGTAAAACTTGTGTTCCAATTATGTAAGTGACCGATAATCAATGGGCTCTAAGTGCAGAATGCAATTTTCTAGGATCATTTTCTATGGGTAACTACTCACATATGTTCACCATCAGGGGCAGTCGGATTGTTGATCATTCGCAAGTTTTCTTGAATTTGGATGCTTAAGGGTAAGAAGAATGGGAGCGCAGAGCTCTTAGTTCGATCGCTTTTTATTTACTTTTTTTTTTAAAAAGCATGACTCTTTTAAAGGGATTGGTTTTTGTCCGAACCTCTCTGGAACAATCGGTAGAGACTGAATGGAGAGTTGGTCTTGCATTTTTTATTATTTTTGCTGATGGGCGATTGTTTTCTGACACAATATGTTCTGTATTCCGAGAGGGGAAAGATTTCTATTGCGTTATTTGGCTTTTAGTGTTATAAATTTTGGTTATAAAAGGATTACAAATATTTCTTTTTCCCTTTTTTCGTCCATGATTTTTCAGTGAAGCAAAATAATAACAAAATAATGGCTTAAAGCAAGGTTATCATATTTTGCTTTTCGAAGACACTCCATTGGTTTAACATGTATGGGGGATTTTCATATAGAACATAAGGAACTGATTCTCATGGGTATAGTCAGATTATTGCCTTCTGAATGTAAATCAAGAATTTCAGAATGAAAAGAATGGACGCCACTAGCTCATTTGCACGTTTTATTGCATTTAGTTGAACAGTGGTAAAACTCGTGTTCCAATTAGATATGTGACTGTAAGTCAACGGGCTATAAGTGAATATCTTTACTTTCTAAGATTATATTCTTAGGGTTAACTGCTCTACATTTTTGTATCATATGAATGTACCAGAACGTACGCCCCCAGAGGGAAGTTGGTCGATCATTTGCACGTTTTATTGCATTTGGTTGAACAATGGTAAAACTCGTGTTAAAATTATGTTAATAACTGCTAATTAAGGGGTTCTAAGTGCAGAATGCTATTTTCTAGGATCATTTTCTATGGGTAACTACTTCACATTTTCCTCTCATATGTCCACCATCAGAGGGCAGTTGGATTGTCGGCCATTTGCAAGTTTTCTTGAATTTGGATGCTTAAGGGTAGGAAGAATGGCCTCGCAGCAGAGCTCTTACTTCGATCGCTTTTTTAAAGCGTGACTTTTTAAAGGGATTGGTTTTTTTCCGAACCTCTGGAACGATCGGTAGAGATGGAATAGAGAGTTGGTCTTAGATTTTTTTTTATTTTTGCTGATCGACGATTGTTTTCTGGCACAGTATGTTCTGTATTCCAAGAGGGGAAGATTTCTATCGCGTTATTCGGCTTTTAGTGTTATAAATTTTGCTTATAAAAGGATTACATAACTTCCAAAATATATTTTGTTTCTATTTCTTCGTATACGACTTTTTTTCAGCAAGGCAAAAATACTATCAAAATAATGGGTTAAGGTAAGGTTATCATATTTTTGTTTTACGCTAGACACTCCACGGTTTTGTCTGATTTAACTTGTATAGGGGTTTTTCAGAAGATAACGAACAGTCATATAAATCAAGAATTTCAGTAAGATTTTCAAAATGAGGAGAAAGAACACCACCAGCTAATTTGCATGTTTTTATTGCATTTGGTTGAACTATTGTAAAACTCATGGTCGAATCATATATATATGCGACTGCCAGTCAACGGGTTATAAATGCAGAAAGTTATTACCTAGGATCCTTTTCTAGTGGTAACTGCATCGCATTTTTGTATCACAGGAAGAATGCACATCTCTAATGAGCAGTCGTATCGCCCATTATTTGAGCATTTTCTTGAATTTGAATGACTAGTTTAAAATTCGTGTTTTAATTATGTATGCTACTGCAACTCAACGGACAATACGTAAGTGCAGAACTTTGCTTTCTAAGATCATTTTTTAGGATTTTACTGCTTCACATTTTTTGTATCATATGAAATAATGTGTACCACCAGAGGGCAATCGGATTGTTAACCATTTGAATGTTTTTCTTAAATTTGTTTGACTAGTGATAAAACTCATGTTTCAATTACGTATGTGATTGTCAGTCAACTGGCTATAAAATGCAAAATGCTACCTTCTACTATCGTTTTCTATAAGTAACTGCTTTACATTTTTGTATTTCTGAAGAAAAAAAAAAAAAAGACTGTTAAATAAAAATATATATTCAAGAAAAATTTGATATAATTCTTTTTAAGATAAATGAAACAGTACTTCACAAACACATCCAAAGTTAAATTAATTTTTAAAGTATGGCGTGTAATTTATTTTTAAAATCATTTATGGCGTATTCCTTTACAATATACTTTCGCGATATGTTCTTTTATACTTTAAAAATATAATGGAATTCATCTAAAAACATAAAATTCCCAGTTCTGGAAACTTTAGCGCAGACTTTTATTAAACTAACATGTTAATTTCGTACTACGAGTACTACTAAAAAATAAGCATAAAAACTCAGATTCAAGATGTATTATATGAATAATAAGAAATCGTGTCATTCCTAAGCATCACCAATTTTAAAAAAAAAAACAAGTATACTTCTTATGAAGAATTTAAAATAAATCGAGTCAGTATATCTTGGAACAAAATAAATACAATTATTCTGCATGTACAGATACAAAAAGTTTACTTATCACCAAACTGCCACTCTAATAAAATTAAATAATAAAAGTTATTGCTAATAATAATAATAATATATCTTCAATTTCAAGATCTAGTTTGTAAATATTTAAAAATGTGCTATTCCTAAACATCACCAATTTTAAAACAAAAAACAAACATACTTCTTAAAAAGTATTTAAAATAAGCCAACTCAGTACATGTTGGAACAAAATAAATACAATTCTCTTTATGTCCATGTACAGGTACAAAATGTCTACCCATCACCAGTCTGCCACTCTCATAAAAGCTATTGCCAGCCACAAAAACTAATCAACTTTAGCTTGAAAAGCGGAAAAATGAAACTCCAATTGAGCGTGGCGATTTGCAATTCCGGTTCGGATTAGTGTGCGCTGTAATTGTCGTTTCGCAAAAGTCCACCTTCGTTTGCATAAGAATAGGTAATTTGTCGCCAGTGACAGTAATCGATGTCACAGCGAAAAGTCAGTCGTGACAAATGATGGCATGCCGACGCACAATCAGTCACGAGCCGTGACACGGAGCGAGCGTCACGGTGACATCTGCAGCGGCCGTGCTCGAGGTATTTAGTGAGGAAGTGGTTAAGTGATAATTTGAATGAAGCGATCGCTTATGCCTGCTTTTGTGCTGTCACCTGCGCCTTGAATCACTGTTTCGGCTGGATAAAGGGGTTATAATGTGGTATTATCGCAGTCTTTACTTTACATAATAATAAATGTCTGTGCATGTAGTATATGAGCTAGCTTTTGAATCACAGTGTTGGAATTCCTAGTTTAGTTCGATCTTAAAAGTGAAAATTTTGTGATTCGATATATAGGTTTAGATTTGTTATTTAAAACATAGTTGTTTTTCAATGCAAAGTATTTTGACTTGAGGGGATTCGATACTAGAATGACAAATATCTAGCAGATTCAGTATCATCCAAAGTACATCTTGAGAGATGGTGGGCCACTACACTGCACCAACATTGAATGACCCCTATTTTGAACAAGCAACCCTAATTGGATGGTTCATGCCTTTATTTTATACCCCAGCGGAAGAATACTTCAGCAGTGTATTTATCACAGGTACCAGACGCTTTTGATTTGAACCTAGAAGCTTTTGGTTTGACAATTTTGAACCGTAATCTTGTCAAAATCACAAATAGGCCACTTGGTACATTGATACTTAAGACAAACTTTTCTATTTTTTTTCCTCGAGTAAACCTGGTGTGATATGATGTTTTGCTCTCTGAAGTTCATTCTAAGATTGTTCAATTTCGAGGGTCAGTTAAATAGCTGACATTCTTCTGTCTAATCTACTTTAAATTGTAGGTCTCGATCTTATTAGCACTAAAGCGCAACAAATGACCGTAGAGGGACTCACTAAACCTCAAATTAAATATATAAAATTTCCATGCCGTTAGATTACCGAATACAAGATATTTATAGGTTAACTTCTATATCATTATGACAGTATGCATAAATTCTCTAATATCTACTGTAAAACAATATTATCAAATATAATAACCTCTTCTTTTGCTTTTTGAAGTCCTTAAACATATTTTCGCTTTTATTCTAGGCACCAGAAATGTTGATCGGCAGCTCATACGATGGAATTGTATAAGAACAGGTGTTATCTAGGGTGTCCGATACAGGAAAAGCTCACAATACCATACGAGCAAATGTTTAGAAAACTAATGTGCGCATTTACGTGTCTTATCAAAAGTGAAATCGGGACAATTTGAAACAGTCAATTGTAAATCATAGTGAAATTTATTGTGCCTTATCATTACATAAAGTAGTTATTGTATAGTGCACACCTTAAACAGGAATCATACCTTTGGCCTTTTCATTTTAGTTAACAGCTAACCATGTTGTTCTAATACAAAGACAATTAATCTTTATTCCATAAGAAAGGGCTGCATCGCTGTTACTCATTTAGGCCCTACTCATTACCCAGAGGGCACTTGTAGTTTGAATATATGCTACGGATGAGAGTAAATACTACCCCAACAACGCTCTACGATCCTATTAGACAGGAACCTATGGTTTAAAGTGGATTACAAACCACTACAAACTTCCATGGCACATCCGGGACTTGAAATCGAAACCTGTGGTGCAGAGCGCCAGAGCGTTAGCCACTCGGCAATCATCCCTTAAAATCAGTTCGACATGAATTTAAACATATATGTTTTTCAGCACGTTCCTAAATAATTGAATTAATCAATTATCGCTTTTAAATTTATGCCAACCATTGCTAGCCATGCCAATTTATGCCAACTTAACCTCTAACATTCCGCCTCAATTTCATTTTTTTTTCTTAAAATAGAATTAAAATATCGAAATTTCAATGGAGGAATTCAAAAATGTAACACAAATATCAATAACATCATGACTTTCAAAAAGGTTGTCTATAGTCTAGTTTATCTATAGTCTTTATAAATAGTCTAGGTTGATGACAAAACACTAAATAATTGGAATTATCTTCATAAAAATAATTTGAATTTGCGTCCAATAATTTCAATGAAATGTAACCTGTTTATTCATTAATACAATATACCTTATGTACATGCATTTATTTGCTGTAATATATATTTATATAAGCATATACGATATATCATAGTCTAGCCTAAAGGTTTAAATATTAAGGTAAATGAAGCATTGTTAAATGAAAAATGTCAACTTTCTAAAACGCAAATTTATTCAACATTTAGCAAAGACTTTCTCAAAAGTTCACATATGCTATTTAAATGGGAACAATGGGTTTAGTAAATATATGCACATACAAGCAAGATATAGCTGGTGAAATATGACACTATCTGCATAATAAATCGGTGAATTAAGGTTTCTATCACAGTGATATGAATTTAAAATGAGGTATTTGTTTTAATAAGCTTCGTTTATTTTAGGTTACTTTCGCTGTTTAGTATACATAAAATGTAAACAAGTGATAGTACTCGTATGTATATATTAAAATTTTAATAATAATTAACATTTGCAAATTATATAATCAATAGTCACATAAATAGATTAAATCTTTACATAGATAGCATAAATATTTCTGATTTTAGTTTGTAAAACTAGTTAAGGAACGGTAACTAAACTATTTAATATTGAATAATATAAATTTAAATTGAGCATAAGTCTATGAAATTTATAATGTAACATTAAAAATTAGAATATGATGTATCTTTTACTTTTTCATGCAATTGGTTAAGTTTGCGGCTTGATTAAATATATTTTTGAATATAGTTACGCTTGTTGACTATAGTTAAACAAGTTTAAGTAAAAGAATTAATATATTTGTTAACGAAACTATGGATTGTATGGTTCGTCTTTGAAAAATGCAATTAGTTTAGATGCTTCTTTAGAGGTTTATTTATAGAACAATGAAATAAACAGAAATTCACACAGAAAATCATTAATTTAATTCTAGTAAATTATTTTAATTATTTAACTATGCAAACAAAATAAAACCTTTCGTCAAAATAGTGAGAATATTTATTGGATGTCTCTCTTTCGATAGTTGGCTCTATTTATCGCGCATATGTCAGATTTAGAGCTTTGATTATGTTTTACTTGAAAGAAAACAAATTTTTTTGGTTGAACATTGACGGATTTCATGTTCTACTTATGTTGCATATGAGGACATTGTCTAGGTTTTCCTGGCGAAGGACGGTGTCGGTAGGTATTGTAAGATTGCTAATAAAATGAAAATCTTAAATATCTCAAAACATTTAGCAATATGTTTCTGTTTTTTAAGGTGGACAATACTGTTGATAGTGGTGTAATTTATGTCCAATAAGTGGTATAAAATTGCCAACAAATGAACATCTGCACTGTAAAAGAATACAAATTTGAGAAATGCAACCCATTTGAGAAATGCATATGCACAAAGAAAAAAAAAAATTTTTTTTTTGCAATATTGCTCTCCGCTACCCTTTTCACCTTGTTCCATCAGATTACCATCTTTTTTAGACAATTATTTTGCAAGACTTAGGGTGATTCCAAGGGAAGAGATTGAAATGAAACTACATTATTTTTTCACAGCAAATGAACTTTATAAAAAAGCATCAAAAACCTGTTAAGGAAATGTCATTGATTTTATTGGTGGTTAAATAAATATATAGTTTTCAGTTTTATTTCAATCGGAAACAAGGATAGAAGTTTAAATCCAAGCACATCACATGATTAAAATAATGGAAAGGTTACATTATGAAACGAATTTAAAAAGATTTTCACTTTTTTCTGATATAACGAGTAAAATTATTACCATATAATGGAAATCACAATTTTTCCAAAAGTAAAAAAAAGAAAAATGCGATTAAAAATCTAGGCATAACATTTTCTGCACGGGTTAAAGAAGCAAACCTTTTTTTTTTTTGCTTTCTCCCAAATTTCAAAAGATTGAATTTCGCAAGAACAATCATCTTTAAAAAGATGTCGAAGTCATTAAGTAAAATATTTTCATTACCAAAATAAAAAACAACAACAACCCTGAGATAACTCGTTTTAAAAGGGCCAATAAGAAACTTCGCGTAAATGCAAATCCGAAAATATTTGCATTTTACGCAGCTCCATTGATTTAATTTCGTTGCATTAAAGCGTTTAACTGTAACTTTTTTCTCTCTCTCCCTCTGTGCACTTAGCTAACCTTTGATTTGGGCCTCCTATTATTTAACGTCGGCCGTTGGTAAAGCAGTTAGGCCAATAGGGTGGAAGAAAAATCACGAAAAAAGGCCCCAAACGATAAATATCCCCGACGCCTCCATCCTCAACCCCCTTTTAAAAACGTTCCATCTGATTAATACTCCATTCCACACACTCAGAAGCAGAAATTTTGCTCCAGAACTGTAATTTTCGCCTTTACCTTTTCCTGTTTCTTATGATCGAAAAGAATTATACAGACTCCTACGTCAAAATGCTAGTTGGAAAACGTTGGCAGGGGCTGGTGGTAGAAAAAGGGTTTAAAAAGGGGGCAGGGGTGGTGATCCAGAATGAAACATTATTCCAGATTCTTTTTTTTTTTTTTTTCTTCACCAATAAAACGATGCTCCTGAGAACTTATTTTGAGTGTTATATATTCTTCAGGGCGTATAACTTTCCCTGGTTGAGAACACATAAAAGAAATAAAGTTTGAAAAATATATATATATTTTTCTTTTGGCTTCAGGCAAACAAATTGTTTTTATTTTTGAGAAGCAAAGTAGAGAAAACGTAAGTCGAAATGAAGGAGAAGGGAAATTGATCATTACCTTAGCACTTAAATTTCGACTTTGGACTTGGGCCGACTTTCGTTCCAGCAGTCACATAAATGGATAAGGGGTCGAATAATAATTATGAAAAAGTCACACACCCTCATATGGTAATGTAAATAGAAAAAGTAAAGCGTTCTTCCCTTTGGTTTTAGGTCGTGTAGTGTGGCAACAGTCTTGTTGCCAACAAGACAGCACTATCGTAGTAGCACATTGCAAGGAAAATTATAGTATGAATAATAATCAACGTGTAGTGGAATCGAATTTAGAGTCACCTAACTATACACTGAAGTGACAAAAGTCATGGGATAGCAATATGCAAATTTTCAGATGGCAGTAGCATCGCGTAGAACAGGTATAAATGCGCAGTGCTTTCGCAGAGCTTTCATTTCTGTTCAAGTTATTCATGTGAAGAGATTTTGACGTGATGATGACCGCACGACGGGAATTAACAGATTTTGAACGCCGAATGTTAGTTGGAGCTAGACGCATGGGTCATGCCATTTCGGAAATCGTTAGGGAATTCAACATTCCCAGATCCACTGTGTCAAGAGTGGGCCGAGAGTATGAAATTTTCAGGCATAACATCCCACCATGGACAGCGCAGTTGTCGACCGCCTGCACTTAACGACCGAGACCCGCGACGTCTGCAAAGAGTCGTAAATTCTAACAGACAAGCAACACTGCGTCAAATAACCTCAGAAATCAATGTGGGACGTACAAGGGACTTGTCTGTTAGAACTGTGCGGAGAAATTTGGCTTTCTTGGGCTATTCCAGCAGAAGACAGACTCGAGTGCCTTTACTGACAGAACGACATCGCTTGCAGCGACTCTCGTGGGCACGTGAGCATATCGGTTGGTCCCTAGATGAATGGAAAACCGTGGCCCGGTCCGATGAGTCACGATTTCAGTTGGTAAGAGCTGATGGTAGGGTTTGAGTGTGGCGCAGACCCCACGAAGCCATGGACCCAAACTGTCAGCAAGGGCACTGTTCAAGCTGGTGGTGGCTCCGTAATGGTGTGGGCTGTTTTTTCATGGCATGGACTTGGTCCTCTGGTGCGACTGGACCGAACATTGACTGGAAATGCATATGTTCATCTACTTGGAGATCACTTGCAGCCATTCATGGACTTCATGTAACCAAACAACGATGGGATTTTTATGGATGACAATGCGCCATGTCACCGAGCCACAACTGTTCGCGATAGGTTTGAAGAACATTCTGGACCATTCCAACGAATGATCTGGCCACCTAGATCGCCCGACATGAATCCCATCGAGCATTTATGGGACATCATCGAGAGGTCTGTTCGTGCCCAAAATCCTGCACCATCAACGCTTTCACAATTATGGACGTCTATCGAGACAGCATGGCTCAATATGCCTGCAGAAGACTTCCAAAGACTTGTTGAGTCCATGCCACGTCGAGTTGCTGCACTTCGCCGGGTGAAAGGAGGGCCGACACGATATTAAGAGGTATCCCATGACTTTTGTCACTTCAGTGTATACTAACTAATTTCTTCATATTTTTTATATTTATATTCTATTTAATATTAACTAACTGTATCGTATTATTATATTGATATTCTATATTTTAATACTTTTTTTTCACGGCAAAAATCTTAAAAAAAAAACTGATAAGCAGTGGGCATTGAAAAGAATGATAACTATGTTGTGGGTTGAATAAATACATTTTCGGTTTAATTTTCAAGTGGAAAAACTAATAAAATTTTTAATCCAAACCCATCCTATGATTAAATTAATGGAAACGTTACATTATTAAACGACTTTAAAAATATTTTCAAGAATATATTTCTGATGTAACGAGTAAAATTATTACCCTACAATGGAAATCACCATTTTTGGCAGAGGTAAAATAAAATGCGATTAAAAAGTTTAGGCATAACATATTCTACATGGGTTAAAGAAGCAAATATTTTTTGTTTCTCTCTCAAATTTTCAAAAGATTGAATTTTGCAAGAAAAATTCATCTTTAAGAAGATGTCGAAGTCATTAAGTAAAAATATTTTCATTTATAAAAGAAGAAAAACTTTGAGATAACTCGTTTTAAAAGGGTCAATAAGAAACTTCGCGTAAATGCAAATCCGAAAATATTTGCATTTTACGCTGTTCCATTGATTTAATTTCGTCCCATTAATGCGTTTAACTGTAACTTTTTTTCTCTCTCCCCCTCTGTGCACTTAGCTAACCTTTTTATTTGGGCCTGCTATTATTTAACGTCGGATGTAAAGCAGTTAGACCATTAGGGTGGATGAAAAATCAAGAAATAATTAAAAAAAAAAGGCCCCCAAACGATAAATATCCCCGTCGCCCCCATCCTCAACAACTTTTTTAATTGTTCCATCTGAATAATACTCGATTCCACACACTCAGAAACGGAAATTTTCTTCCAGAACTGTAATTTCCTCCTTTAGCTTTTCTTCTTACTTATGATCGAAAAGAATATACACAGACTCCACGTCAAAATGCTAGTTGGGAAATGTTGGCAGGGGGTAGTAGAAGAAAAAGGTTTAAAAGGAGGGAGGGGGTGGCCCAGAATGAAACATTATTCGAGATTCATTCTTTTTTTTTTTTTCACCAAGAAAACGATACTCCTGAGAACTTATTTCGGTGTTAAAGATTCTTCAGGGCGTATAACTTTTCTGGTTGCCAACACATAAAAGAAATAAAGTTTCAAAAATATATTTTTATTTTGGCTTCTGGCAAACAGTTTGTTTTTATATTTGAGAAGCAAAGTGGGGAAAACGTAAGTCGAAATAAAGCAGAAAGGAAATTGATCATTACCTTACCACTTAAATTTCGACTCGGGACTGGGCCGACTTTCGTTCCAGCAGTCACGCAAATGGATGAGGGGTTGAATAATAATTTTGAAAAAGTCACAAACCCTTATGGTAACGTAAATAGAACAAAATAAAGCGTTCCTTAATATGGTTTCAGCTTGAGTAGTGTGGCAACAGTCTTGTTGGTAACAAGACCGCACAATCGTAGTAGCACATTTTAAGGCAAATTATAGTATGAATAATAATGAACGAGTAGTGGATTCAAATTTAGAGCCATCTAGCAATATACTAACTAACTAATTTTCTAACTGCTTCGAATTTTTATATTTAGATACTATTTAGTACTAATTAAATATATCGTATGATTATATTTATATTCCCTATTTTAATTCTTTTTTTTCACTGAAAAATCTTGAAAAACTGATAAGGAGATGCCATTGAAAAGAATGGTAACTTTGATGTGGGTTGCATAAATACATTTTTGGTTAAATTTTTATTTTATTAAATCGGGAAAACTAATATAATTTTTAATCAAAACACATCCTATGATTAAAATAATGGAAACGTTACATTATTAAGCAAATTTAAAAGATTTTTAACAAAATATTCTTGATCTAACGTGAAAATTATTACCCTATAATGGAAATCACCATTGTTGGCAGAAGTAAAAGAAAATGCGATTAAAAAGTCTACGCATACGATATTCTACATGGGTGAAAGAAGCAAACTTTTTTTTTTTTTGCTTCCTCTCAAATTTTCAAAAGACTGAATTTTGCAAGAAAAATTCATCTTTACGATGATGTTCGAAGTCATTAAGTAAAATGTTTTCATTAAAAAAAAAAAAAAAAACGAGATAACTCGTTTTGAAAGGGTCAATAAGAAACTTCGCGTAAATGCAAATCCAGAAAATATTTGCATTTTACGCTGCTCCATTGATTTAATTTCGTCCCATTAATGCCTTTAACTGTAACTTTTCTCTCTCTCTCTTCCTCTATGCACTTAGCTAACCTTTTGATTTGGGCCTCCTATTATTTAACGTCGGCCGTAAAGCAGTTAGACCATTAGGGTAGATGAAAAATCACAAAACAAAAAAAAAAAGGCCCCAAACGATAAATATCCCCGAAGCCCCCATCCTCAACCCTTTTAAAAAATGTTTCATCTGATTAATACTCGATTCCACACACTCAGAAGCGGAAATTTTGCTCCAGAACTGTAATTTTATCCCTTACCTTTTCCTCTTACTTATGATCGAAACGAACTATACAGACTCCCCGTCAAAATGCTAGTCGGGAAATGTTGGCAGGGTTTGGTAGAAGAAAAAGGGTTTAAAAAGGGGGGAACTAGAATGAAACATTATTCCAGATTCTTTTTCTTCTTCACCAAGAAAACGATGCTCCTGAGAACTTTTTTGAAGTTTTAAAAATTCTTCAGGGCGTATGACTTTCCTGGTTACCAGTACATAAAAGAAATAAAGTTTGAAATATATATATATATATATATATGGTTTCTGGCAATCAATTTGTTTTTATTTTTTGAGAAGCAAAGTGGGGAAAACGTAAGTCTTAATAAAGGAGAAGGGAAATTGATCATTACCTTACCACTTAAATTTCGACTTGGGACTAGGGCTGACTTTCGTTGCAGCAGTCACGCAAATGATTAAGGGGTCGAATAATAATTATGAAAAAGTCACACCCCTGCTATGATAATGTAAATAGAAATAAAGCAAAGCGTTCCTCAATTTGGTTTTAGTGCGTGTAGTATGGCAACAGTACTGTTACTAACTAAACAGAATTATCATATTAGCACATTGCAAGGTAAATTATAATAGGAATAATAATTGACAAGAAAGATAGTTAAATTTAGAGGCACTTAACTATATACTAACTAACTAACTTCCTAACTACATCGTATTTTTATATTTAAATTTCACTTAATACTAACTAACTATATCGTATTATTTAAATTTGTATTCTACATTTTAATTCATTTTTCATGGCAAATTAATTTTATAAAAAATCATAAGAAAACTGACAAGGAGATGTATTTGAAAAGAATGGTAACTGTGTTGTAGGTTGAATAAATACATTTTTGGTTAAACTTTCAGTTCAATTTCAATCGGAAAAACAGATGGAATTGTTAATCCAAACCCAACTCATAATTAAAATAATGGAAACATTGCATTATTAAACGAATTTAAAAAGATTTTTAACAAAATATTTCTGGTATAAAGAGAAAGATTACTAACCTATAATGGAAATCACCATTTTCACATAAGTAAAAAAGAAAATGCGATTAAAAACGTCTAGACATAACATATTCTACATGGGTTAAAGAAGCAAACTTTTTTTTTTGCTTCTTTAATCAATTTTCACTAAAATTTTCAAAAGATTTAATTTTGTAAGAAAAATTCATCTTTAAGAAGATGCCGAAGTCATTAAGTAAACTTTTTCATTAAAAAATTAAAAACCCGACATAACTCGTTTTAAAAGGGTCAATAAGAAACTTCGCGTAAATGCAAATTCGAAAATATTTTGCATTTTGAGCTGCTGCATTGATTTAATTTCGTCTCATTAATGCGTTTAACTGTAACTTTTTTCTCTCTCCCCCTGTGCACTTAGCTAACCTTTTCCATTTGGGCCCCTATTATTTAACGTCAGCCGTAAAGCAGTTAGACCATTAGGGTGGATGAAAATCACGAAATAATAAAAAAAAAGGCACCAAACGATAAATATCCCCTGACGCCCCCATCCTCAACCCTTTTAAAAATGTTCCATCTGATTAATACTCGATTCCACACACTCAGAAGCGGAAATTTTGCTCCAGAACTGTAATTTTATCCCATACCTTTCGCTCTTACTTATGATCGAAAAAGAATTATACAGACTCCACGTCAAAATGCTAGTGGGAAAATGTTGGCAGGGGGTGGTAGAAAAAGGGTTTAAAAAGGGAGGAGGGGTGGCCCAGAATGAAACATTATTCCAGATTTTTTTTTTTTCTTCACTCAAAAACGTTGCTCCTGAGAACTTATTTTAGAGTGTTAAAAATTCTTCAGGGCGTATAACTTTTTCCTGGTTGCCAACACATAAGAGAAATATAAATTGAAATTTTTTTCTTTTTGTTGGCTTCTGGCAAACAATTTGTGTTTATTTTTGAGAAGCAAAGTAGGGGAAACGTAAGTCGAAATAAAGGAGAAGGGAAATTGATCATTACCTTACCACTTAAATTTCTACTTGGGGTTTGGGTCGACATTCGTTCCAGCAGTCACGCAAATGCATAAGGGGTCGAATAATATTTTGAAATAGTCGCACACCCTCCTATCGTAATGCAAATAGAAGAAAAACAAAGCGTTCCTCCCTTTGGTTTTAACTTGTATAGTGTGGCAACAGTCTGGTTGCCAACAAGGTAGGATTATCTTAGTAGCACATTGCCAGGCAAATTATAGTATGAATAACAATAAACGAGTAGTGGAATCAAATTTAGTGCCACCTAGCTATATAGAAATTAACTAAATAACTAACTACATCGTATTGTTATATTTATATTCTATTTAATACTAACTACCTGTATCTTATTATTATATTTATATTTTATATATTAATTCCCTTTTCAATGCAAAAGAATTTTATTCTATTTAATACTAACAAACTTTATAGTAGTAACACATTTATATTCTATATTTTAGTTCTTTCTTCGTTGCAAATGAATTTTATAAAAAATCATAAAAAAAAAACTGAAAAGGAAATGAAATTAAAAAGAATTATAACTATGTTGGTGGTTGAATTAATACATTTTTGGTTAAATTTCGTGCTTTATTTCAATCAGAAAATCTAATATAATTTTTAATCCAAACCCATTCTATGATTAAACTAATGGGAACGTTACATTATTAAGAGAATTTAAGTAGATTTTCGATTAAATATTTCTCATATAACGAGTAAAATTTTAATGAAATCATCATTTTTTTCCAGAAGTAAAAGAAAATGCGATTAAGAAGGTCTATGTATAACATATTCTACATGGGTTACAGCAAACCTTTTTTTGCTGGTTTCTGTCAAATTTTCAAAAGATTGAATTTTGAAAGAAAAATTCATCTTTAATTCATCTCATTCAGCCAAAGTCATTAAGTAAAATATTTTCATTAAAAAAAAAAATAGAACCCGATCTAACTCGTTTTAAAAAAGAGTCAATAAGAAACTTCGCGGAAATGCAAATCCGAAAATATTTGCATTTTACGCTGCTCCATTGATTTAATTTCGTCCCATTAATGCGTTTAACTGTAACTTTTTTTTCCCTTTCTCTTCCCTCTGTGCACTTAGCTAACCTTTTATTTGGGCTGCTATTATTTAACGTCGGGTGTAAAGCAGTTAGACCATTAGGGTGGATGAAAAATCACGAAAAAAGGCCCCAAACGATAAATATCCCCGACGCCCCCATCCTCAACCTCTTTTAAAGACGTCCCATCTGATTAATACTCGATTCCACACACTCAGAAGTAGAAATTTTGCTCCTTTACCTTTTCCTCTTACTTATGATCGAAAGAATTATACAGACTCCACGTCAAAATGCCTAGTTGGGAAATGTTGGCAGGGGGTGGTAGAAGAAAAAGGGTTTATAAAGGATGGGGGGTGACCCAGAATGAATCATTATTCCAGATTCTTTTTTTTTCTGCTCCTGAGAACTTATTTTGGGGTTAAAAATTCTTCAAGGCGTATAACTTTTTCAACAAAGTACAGCAAATGCAGCAAAAAGTAGTACAACAACAAAACTGTACTACAGTACAGCGTGCTACAACACACTATATAATAATAAGTGTCTATAAATTATATGACCGATTTTCTTCTTTATAATGGAATTTTTACCTTCAACTTTTACCCGCCACGCTAAAGCACACCGCAATCGCGCGATACGACTGGTGGTGGGTGATTTTGAACAACTAATAATCAATCAATTACTAGGTATACGCCTATTACTTACTTTTTCTTTTTCATATTTTCCGCCATTTTTCCGTACCCAAATCAGTCAGCCACGAATACGAGAGATACACATATCCTAGGGTGAAAACCAATCTTGATTAGGCAAAGAATGCACAGAAATCAAAAAGAATTATACAGACTCCACGTCAAAAATGCTATTTGGAAAATGTTGGCAGGGGGGGTGGTAGAAGAAAAAGGGTTTAAAGGGAAAGGGGAGGGGTGGCCCAGAATGAAACATTATTCCAGATTCTTTTTTTCATTTCTTCACCAAAAAAAACGATGCTCCTGAGAACTTATTTTGAGTTTAAACGTTCTTCAGGGCGTATAACTTTTCCTCGTTGCCAACACATTAAAGAAATAAAGTTTGAAAAATTTTTTTTTCTTTTTTGGCTTCTGGCAATCAATTTTTTTTATTTTTGAGAAGCAAAGTGGGGAATACGTAAGTCGAAATAAAGGAGAAGCGAAATTGATCATTACCTTACCACTTAAATTTCGACTAGGGACTCGGGTCGACTTTCGTTCCAACAGTCACACAAAAGGATAAGGGGTCGAATAATAATTCTGAGAAAGTCCCACACCCTCCTATTTTAATCTAAATACAAAAAAAAAGCAAATCGTTCTTCCTTTGGTTTTGTCCGTTTAGAGTGACAACAGTCTTTTTGCGAACAAGAAAAACACTATCATAGTAGCACATTACAAGTTAAATTATGGTATGAATATTAATCAACGTGCAGTGGAGTCAAACTTAGAGCCATCTAACTATATACTAACTAACTAACTTTCTAAATCCATCGTATTTTTATATTTATATTCTATTTAATACTAACTAACTATATCGTATTATTATATTTATATTCTAAATTTTTATTTTTTTCAACGCAAAAATCGTAAAAACTGATAAAGAGATATCTTTGAAAAGAATGGTAACTATGTTGTGCCTTGAATAAATACATTTAAGTTAAATTTTCAGTTTTATTTTAAGCGGAAAAACAATTATATATTTTTATTCCAAACCCATCCTATGATTAAAATAATGGAAATGATACATTATTAAACGAATTTTAAAACATTTTCAATAAAATATTTCTGATCTAACGATAACAACTATTACCCTATAATGGAAATCACCATTTTTGGCAGAAGTAAAAGCAAATGCGATTAAAACGTTTAGGTAACACATATGCTACATGGGTTACAGCAAATCTTTTGATGTCTTCTGTCAAATTCTCAAAAGATTGAATTTTGTAAGAAAATTCATTTTTAAGAAGATATCGAAGTCATTAAGTAAAATATTTTCATTAAAAAAAGTAAAAAAACTTGAGATAACTCGTTTTTAAAAGTGTCAATAAGAAACTTCGTAAATGCAAAGTAAATTTGCAAATTTCGTCCGATTAATGCCTTTAACTGAACTTTTCTCTCCCCCTCCTGTGCACTTAGCTAACCTTTTATTTGGGCCTCCTATTATTTAACGTCGGCCGTAAAGCAGTTAGACCATTAGGGTGGATGAAAAATCACGAAATAATAAAAAAAAAAAAAGACCCCAAACCATAAATATGGTCGACGCCCCCATCCTCAACCCCTTTAAAAACGTTCCATCTGATTAATACTCGATTCCACACACTCAGAAGCGGGAATTTCTCTCTGAACTGTAATTTTCTCCCTTTACCTTTTCCTCTTACTTATGATCGCAAAGAATTATACAGACTCCACGTCAAAATGCTAGTTGGGAAAAGTTGGCAGGGGGTGGTAGAAGAAAAAAGGGGTTAAAGGAGGGGGGGCCCAGAATGAAACATTATTCCAGATTCTTTTGTTTATTTTTTCTTCAACAAGAAAACGATGCTCTTGAAAACTTGCTTTGTGTTAAAAATTCTTCAGGGCGTATAACTTTTCCTGGTTGCCAACACATAAATTTTGAAAAATATTTTTTCTCTTTGGTTTCTGGCGAACAATTTGTTTTTATTTTTGAGAAGCAAAGTGGGGAAAACGTAAGTCGAAATAAAAAGAAGGGAAATTGATCATTACCTTACCACTTAAATTTCGACTTGGGACTTGGGTCGACTTTCGTTCCAGCAGTCACGCAAATTATTAAGGGTCGAATAATAATTTTGAAAAAGTCATATACCCTCCTGTGGTAATGTAAATAGAAAAAAATAAAGCGTTCCTTTCTTTGGCTTTAGCTCGTGTAGTGTGGCAATAGCCTTCCTGCCAAAAAGACAGCACTTTTGTAGTAGCACATTTGAAAGCAAATTATGGTATGAATAATAATAATTAACGAGTAGTGGAGTCAAATTTAGAGCCACCCTAACTATATACTAACTAACTAACTTCCTAACTATATACTAACTAACTAACTTCCTAACTATATACTAACTAACTAACTTCCTAACTATATACTAACTAACTAACTTCCTAACTATATCGTAGTATTATATTTATATTCTACATTCTAAATCATTTTTCATGGCAAAGGAATTTTATTAAAAATCATTAAAAAACTGATAAGGAAATGCCTTTGAAAAGAATGGTAGCTCTGTTGGTTGTTAAATAAATAAATTTTTGGTTAAGTCTCCATTTTTATTTCAATTAGAGAAACTAATATAATTTTTAATCCAAAACCCATCCTATAATTAAAATAATGAAAATGTTACAATATTAAGCGAATTTAAAAAGAATTTTAACGAAATATTTCTGATATAACGAGTAAAATAATTACCCTTTAATGGAAATCACCATTTTTGGCCGAAGTAAAAGAAAATGCGATTAAAAAGTCGAGGCATGACATATTCTACATGAGTTAAAGAAGCAAACTTTTTTTGCTTTCTCCTAAATTTTCAAAAGATTGAATTTTGTAAGAAAAATTCATCTTTAAGAAGATTTCGAAGACCTGTTGTTGTTAAAATTCAATCTATTACAAAGATGAACGAAATGAAAAGCAAATAAATAAATTGCAAAATAATAACTATCTTTCTTCAGGAAATTGTTATGAATAAATATGAAAAATTAAATATGAAAAAATATGAAGAAAAGTATGGTAACTATGTTGGTGGTAAAATAAATACATTTTTGGTTAAGCTTTCAGTTTTCATTCAATCGGAAAAACAGTTAGAACTTTAAATCCAAACACAACTCGTAATTAAAATAATGGAAGCATTACATTATTAAGCGAATTTAGAAGATTTTCAATAAAATATTTTTATTATAACCAGTAAAATTATTACCTTATAATAGAAATCACCTTTTTTGGCAAAAAAAAAAAAAAAAAAAAAGAAAGAAAATGCGATTAAAAATCTAGGATAACATATTCTAAATGGGTTAAAGTAGCAAACATTTTGCTTTCTCCTAAATTTTCAAAAGATTGAATTTTGAACGAAAAATTCATCTTTAAAAAGACGTCGAAGTCATTAAGTAAAATATTTTCATTAAAAAAAGAAGAAAAAACTTTGAGATAACTCGTTTTAAAAGGGTCAATAAGAAACTTCGTGTAAATGCAAATCCGAAAATATTTGAATTTTACGCTGCGCCATTGATTTAATTTCATCCCATTAATGTGTTTAACTGTAACTTTTTTCCCTCTCACCCTCTGTGCACTTAGCTAACCTTTTGATTTGGGCCTCCTATTATTTAACGTCGGCTGTAAAGCAGTTAGGCCATTAGTGTGGATGAAAAATCAAAAAATAATAATAAAAAAAGACCCCAAACGATAAATATTCCCGACGCCCCCTCCTCAACCCCTTTTAAAAATGTTCCATCTGATTAATACTCGATTCCACACACTCAGAAGCGAGAATTTTGCTCCAGAACTATAATTTTCTTCCTTTACCTTTCCTCAACACTTACTTATGATTGAAAAGAATTATACAGACTCCTCGTCGAAATGCTAGTTGGGAAACGTTGGCAGGGGGTAGTGGAAGAAAAGTGTTTAAAAAGGGGGTTAGGGGGTGGCCCAGAATGAAACATTATTCCAGATTCTTTTTTTTTTTTTCCATTTCTTCACCAAGAAAACAATGCTCTTGAGAACTTATTTTGAGTGTTAAAAATTCTTCAGGGCGTATAACTTTTCCTAGTTGCCAACACATAAAAGAAATAAAGTTTGAAAAATATATTTTTTTCTTTTTGGCTTTGGCAAACAATTTCTTTTTGGCTTCTGGCAAACAATTTGTTTTTATTTTGAGAAGCAAAGTGGGGAAAACGTAAGTCGAAATAAAAGGGAAGGGAAATTGATCATTACCTTACCACTTAAATTTCGACTCTGGACTTGGGTCGACTTTCGTTCCAGCAGTCACGCAAATGGATGAGGGGTTGAATAATAATTTTGAAAAAGTCACACAACCTCCTACGGTAATGTAAATAGAAAGATCAAAGCTTTCCTCCCTTTGGTTTAGCTTGTGTAGTGTGGCAACAGTCTTGGTGCCAACAAGATAGCACTATTGTAGTAGCACATTGCAATTCAAATTTTAATATGAATAATAATAAACGAGTAGTGGAGTCAAATTTAAAGCTAGCTAACTATATACTAACTAATTACTTAACTATATCGTATTTTTATATTTATATAAGTAGATTGTTACTTTCTTTGACCTTTCACTAAGTAGTTGTGGAAGAAATAATACGGAATTTTGGTAAAAAAAAAAGTACCACACACTGTGTAATAAATGTATAAATTTTATGACCAAATGTTTTCTATATAATGGAATTTTTCTTTGCCACGAATTTCAAGACAATTTAACATTGTATTAGAAAAGGATGATGCATAGATGTATGTATATTAGTGTCTCGGAATCCACGTCCAAGAAACAAGAGGAATAAAAAATATGTTAGAGCAAAGTTTACTTTAACTAACATTTAATAATTTAACACTTGACAAACTAAAAGTAGAAAATTTCTAGAAAATTAAAATTCGAAAATATTTTTATTTAATAGTTGCTTGAATCGTAACAAAACCTGCTTTTGAATGAAATATTTGATGAAAAGAGAAAATTATATTTTCGTGTGCCTTATTTTCACTTTAAAAAAAAAAAAAGAAACTAAAAAAGATAAAAAAAGATTAATTCGCATTCTGTAAAAATTAAAACGTTGATATAAATATTTGGAATATATATAATTGCCTTTTAGCGAAGATTTCAAGAGTGAAAATGAATTCGCAAATTGTGCATGTTAAAATTGTGTTGTTGTTAAAATTCAATCTATTACAAAGATGTACGAAAATAACAATAAATTGCAATATAATAACAATCTTTCTTCAGGAAATTGTTATGAATAAGTTTGTAATGAAAAAATGTAGCATTTCAGGAAGTTAGCTTTGTATTTCAAAATATACTCCACGCAAATTCCGAGTTAAGTAAATATTTATAATGAAAATAAAGCAAATATTATATTATAATTAGAATCATCAAAAAAGTGTGTAAATAAACATGTTTAAAGTTAATGTTTTCAAATATATAACAAAAAAAATTTCTGAAAAATGTAGACAAAGAGAATAAATAAAAAAACACATAACATTCCGACCATATTGTGTTTACCTATCACCATATGACATTTATAGCTATACAATCCTGAGTTCACCCATGCATCGATCTTTAAACACAATTTTATAAAAACCAACATCACCTTTATTGAATAAAAACCCATCAAAAAACAATGCTTTCCTCCATAATATGCACATAAAAAATAATCCATTCCAGAAACACGTGCAGCGATTTAAAAAAAAATCTCGCAAACTCGCATAAAATAAACAGAAAACGGCAAAAACTAAAAAAAAAAAAAAAAACCTACACAAAAATCCATTTTAATGTTATTTACGCGTAATTTATCAACAACCCATGCAATGCAGACAGGAAGGGAAACAGAAAAAAAAAAAGCAAAACGCGTGTGTGTGCTCGCAACGGTCGCAATGGTAACACTGCTGCCCCTGGACCAAAGCCAATATCGTCAACATTAATAAAGAAAAGATAAAAAGAATCGAAAATGCACGTGCTGTTATGCAAGGCCCCCTTCATTAAAGAGTCCGCCGTAATATTTCTCTGGACTCCCACAGTAAGAGGCATATCGCAATGGCGCCGAACGGTCTGATGTGAGGTTCGCGTGCAAAAGCCCTTCTTAGCGGAAGTTGTGCAGGGGCTTATCGCCCCCTTTATTCGCCGCCCTTCTGCATTCCTTCTTTGCTTCACGTAGATTAAGAAAAGAACCCTCCCAAAATTCACGATTTTTTTCGTTCTCTGTGTGTGTGTGTGTCTTAAAGTGATAAATATTTTCTTTGCAGCAACGGATGCGATTAATACCCACTGCCGGCAAGAGTTGTGTTGGTTATCAAAAGACAAATGATAAGGCTCTGTAATGTATTACTGACAGAATGTTGAAGATAATGATAAGCTTGCTGTAAGCCTAGAGTTGGTTGATGGACAGCGGCAAATCTAAACAGAGGAATAAAAATTTCATTCCTTTTTTTTTTTTTGTGAGGTGGATTAATTTGATAGACCACTTAAACTTCATATTGCTGAGTTTTAATTTTAAAAAAGGCTGAAATTAATTTGACTGAAATTGGCTGAAATTTAATTTAAATAAAGGTGGAAAATTATATTTGGAATTTAATTAAGTTACAAAATAAATTATGATAAATCAAGTCTTCATTTAAAAAAAACTTCCTTTTGATGAGGACTTTTACTCTTTTTTTTCATACAATTTATTTATCTTAATTAATGAAATCGCTGCATTTACGAATCTTATAAGAATTCATAGGAAAAAACGTGATAAAGTTAACTAAATATAGATATTTAACAGATTAAACGTGATAAAGTTAACTAAATATAGATAGATTAAACGTGATAAAGTTAACTAAATATAAATAGATTAAACGTGATAAAATTATAGACGTTTAACAGATTAAAAGTGATAATACTAAATATAGATATTTAACTGGTTACGCTTGAAAAACTTGGAGATGTGTAACAGGCGAAACGTGATAAACTTGCAGATGCTTAACAGATTAAACGTGATAAACTTACAGATGTTTAAAAGTTTAAACGTAATACAGTTACTAAATATATATATTTATCAGGTAAAACATGAAATATTTATAGATATTTAACAGGTTAAAAGTGATAAAATTACAGATATTTAACAAATTTTACGTGATAAACTTACTAAATGTAGATATTTAACAGATTGTACGTGATAAACTTACTGAAGTTAGATATTTAACAGGTTAAACGTGATAAATTTATATATATTTAACAGATTAAAAGTGATAAACTCATATTAATTTAACAAATTAAACGGGATAAACTTACTAAAAAGTCAAATGATAAGGTTCCGTAATGTATTATTGACAGAATGTTGAAGATAATAATAAGCTTGCTGTAAGCCTAGAGTTGGTTGATGGACAGTGGCAAATATAAACAGAAGAGTAAAAATTTTCATTCTTTTTTTTTTTGTGAGGTGGATTAATTTGATGGATCACTTAAACTTCATATTGAATTGACTGAATTTTAATTTTTTAAAAAAAGTGGACAGCTATATTTAGAATTTAATAAAGTTCAAAATAAAGTATGATAAATCAAATCTTCACTTAACCAAACTCAATTTTGTTGAGAACTTTCAGTCTTTTGTCCTAAAATTTATTATCCTAATTGAAGTCTTGAAATTGCTGCATTTACAAATCTTTTAAGAATTCATGGGGAAAATACGTGATAAACTCACTAAATATAACAGATTAAACGTGATAAACTTATTAAATATAGATATTTAACAAATTAAACGTGATAAATTTACTAAATACAGATTAAACTTGATGAACCTATTATAGATATTTAACATATTAAACATGATAAACTTACTAAATATAGATATTTAACAGGTTAAACGTGTTAAATTTACTAAATATAGATATTTAACAGGTTAGACGTGATAAACTTCCTAAATTTAGAAATTTAATAAATTAAAAGTGATAAACTTATTAAATATAGATATTTAACAGATTAAACTTGATGAACTTACTAAATATAGATATTCAAACGGGATAAATTTATAGATGTTTATGATAAAATTACTAAATATAGATGTTAAATAGATTAAACCGATAAACCTGCTAAATATAGATGTTCAATAGATTAAATCCGATAAACCTGATAAATATAGATGTTCAATAGATTAAATCCGATAAACCTGCTAAATATAGATGTTCAATAGATTAAATCCGATAAACCTGCTAAATATAAATGTTCAATAGATTAAATCCGATAAACCTGCTAAATATAGATGTTTAACAGATTAAACGTGATGAATTTACTAAATATAGATATTTAACAAACTAAACGTGATAAATGTATCGATATTTAACATATTAAACGTGATAAATGTATCGCTATTTAACATATTAAACGTGATAAATGTATCGATATTTAACATATTAAACGTGATAAATGTATCGATATTTAACATATTAAACGTGATAAATGTATCGCTATTTAACATATTAAACGTGATAAATGTATCGATATTTAACATATTAAACGTGATAAATGTATCGATATTTAACATATTAAACGTGATAAATGTATCGATATTTAACATATTAAACGTGATAAATGTATCGATATTTAACATATTAAACGTGATAAATGTATCGATATTTAACATATTAAACGTGATAAATGTATCGATATTTAACATATTAAACGTGATAAATGTATCGATATTTAACATATTAAATGTGGTAAACTTACTACGTTTGGATATTTAATAAGCTAAACTTGATATATTTACTAAATACAGATATTTAACTGATGAAACGTGATAAACATAGTAAATATAGATATTTAGTAGCTTAAACGTGATAAACTCACTAAATATAGATATTTAACAGTTCAAACGTAATAAATTGGCTAAATATATGTAGATATTTAATAGATTTATTATTAAATATAGTATGATAAAGCTACTAAATAAAATTATTCGTTGAATGACAAGTGTATAAATTCAGTAATTCAAGGTTTTACATCAATGTACAAATGAAGAATCAGCATTAATTTATCCAAATTATAAAAATTATTATTATATAATAATTTTTATAATTATCTATTATTATGTGATAATGTAAACATTATTTACGGTAGATTGATTAGGAGTTTGATTTAATAAAACAATCTAATTTTGAAGTATAATACTGAAAATGTTAAACTTGATAAACTTACTAATTAAAGATACTTAACAGCTTTATTATTATAGATCATATGATAAAGCTACTGAATAAATTTATTTGTAGATTGATAAATGTATAAATTCAGGTAATTTAAGATTTATACCAATGCCCAAATGAAGAATTCAGCGTTAATATATCAAATTTATAAAATATACATTTTAATAAAATATTTAACAATATCGTAATCAAATGCGATAATGAAAACATTATTTACAGTAAAATGATTAGGAGTCTAACAAAAAAATTTAATGTTGACTTGTAATAGTGTTTGCTCAACAAGAAAACAGTATTAAAACATACAACAGTTAAATTTGGGAAAATTAGACAAACTGGAAAATAGAAAATTTAATTTAATTAATCAAAAGTGTAGAAAACTTAGGAATGAAAAATTCAACAAATAATTTACAAATTTTTACGCATTTATTTTTTGGAAGCTATGAACAATAGTTTTACAAAAATTAGACGATGCTTTGGAGGCCTGATGGGCGAGTGACTAGCTCTCTGGCGCTTGTAGTGGTTCGGGCTCAACTTTAAACCGTAGTGCTCCGCCTAATATGACTATTGGCCGCAGGGCTGACAACTCTATCCTGTAAAAAGAAAAGCATTTCATGTTTCGGAATCTGCCAGTAATGCAGACGGTCTTGGCCCACCATGGGGCGTCACTTAAGATTTGATTTGGTTTGTTGTTCTACGATCATTTTTTGCACATTTTAGGCTAATTAGACCGGGATCTACATTTTAAGGTGGATTCTGAAACACTAACAAACATCCATGCTATTTTCAGGATTCGAACCTGAAGACAGTGATGTCGAAGGCCACATAGTTAGCCAATTGAACACTGAAGTCAGATGTCGAAGAAGTCATTGAAGTCGCGCCATTGAAGAAGATGCTGCTAAATTATAAGGATGAACATTAAACAATTATTATTGCTTACTCAGTAAACAATGTAGAAATAATTGTTTTAATTTTATATAATTATTATAATATTTATTTTCTATAAATATATTTAATTTCTTTTTTAATATATTTTTTTATTTATTAAATCACTATAATTATAAAAAATATTACATCTATGATAACATTAATTTTCAATATTTTTGGCTCTTTTCTGGCTTTAGCTATCAAACGATGGCATGACTCGCCTCGATTCCATTGTTGATCTGATATACCCTCACGCTTGGTCTTTCAATGGTTGCATGAGAAGCATCTATTGTCAGTTACTATTGTCAGTTTTACTCTCCTTTCAACACATTGAATTGGCACATGTTTCACAATGCCGTCACTGGAAATTCGCCAACTTTATCACTTGTGCTATGTCTTCGTTTAACAAGTGAATGGTAATCAGAGGTTTTGTTAGTTGGCAACTCTGTCAGTCTATGAAATTAGTACGTAAGTTGTCAATACGGACATGGAAAAGATTGTCTGGAATTCTTATGGGAATAAATTTTCAGGACATACATAATTTGTAACTGCAATCTTGAAAGTCATCTCTTGCCTGAGTTCAGATCAGTTTTGTCTGTAGAAGAAACTTCTGTCTCAATTTTCTTAAAGTCCGAACCTGGTAAAAGTTCCAATTCCAATTGGACCTCAATACCTTTCAGGCCAGTTGCATCCCATTTGAGTACTGCATTAGATACCTGACATAGCTCATTACCATGAACCTGGCACACGGACTAATGTGAGAATTTCTTACAAAATAGTTCGTGAAAGACTGAGTATAAACAATATACAAAACCGTGACTTTTCCACTATATACTACGGAGTGATCGATCAGTACAAAACTTTATAAAGTTTGAAAGATGCAGCTGAAGCCTTGAATTTACTTCAAAAACAATTCGAGCCAAAGTCGAAAGCAATTCTGTCATTGAACTATTGGAAGAGTTTTTCCAAATAAAATTTGATGGCAAGGTGGACTCTATATAGACATTTTCATAGCAAAAAATCAAGAAAATGGTGAAGCTTACCAGACCACGCTCAAAGACTACAGTACTTTTCAAGCCATACGGACATTCTCGGCGGATTTTCAAGGTAATGTTCAAATTTATATTGACGGCTTGATAAATATTTTAATTGGATAAAATTGAAATTGAATTAGTTTCAGAGGAGAATCGGATTAGATAAACTAAAATTGATATGAATAAAATTGAAATTAAGGATAATAGTATTGATGCCTATGGTGTTAACCATAAAATTAACAAGCGGAACATTTCGGATAATTCAAGAGTTTACACTTGTAGATATCAATCTAAATTTGCCAAATCTGAATTTAAAAGGGAATAGGACCTACTTATATGTTTAAAAAAGCTGGGCCATTTAAAACAAGACATTTAAATTTAAATTTTGAAAATTAAATATTTACTAACTAATCTAAAAAACTATAACGTGTATTGTTTTGATAAAGGTAATATAAGTGAAATGTTATTTACAGAAACTTGTTTTCTAAACAACTGGATTATTGATACTTCTGCTACACAACACTTTTTAACAATGTTATTTAGTTTTCTGATTTAAAAGTGTAGTTGGTAAATATCTTTTAACAATGGGTGGCTTAGAAGGTATCGGTACAGTTAGCTTTTATGTAAATTTGAATGGTAAAAAAGTATTATGTTTTAAAAGAAGATAATGCAATCTCCAAAAGTGAGACAATTTAATGTCAGCTTCTATATTTGAAAAAATAAATTGTAGTTTTAAATGTTCAAATGGAATCTTGTGTCTTTTTGCATCTTTTAGCAAAAAAGTTATGGCCTAGTGCAATGATCTGTATTTTTAAAAATCTAAATATGACTTGAAGAATTTGCATAAAAACCGAAGAAAATTCAAATAGAGATAAACACCCAATGTTTTTGAAATGTTATGCTTTGGCATAAAAGAGTTTGTCACTTAAATGTTGATTATTTGATTTAGACTAACAAAAAATGAGAAATTAAATTGTGAAAATTGTAAATTGGCTAATTCTAAAAGATTAGTATTTATTATTTGACCAATAAGTGTAAACGAAACTAATCACAGTTTGATACATATGGATGTATGTGATCTATTATCAGTTGAATCTTATGGTGGGGCAAAATATTTTTGTTAATTACTGATTACATTACAGAATGGGGAATGTTGAAAATCTTTTAAAACTAATGTTGTACGCGTCTTTAATAGAAAAATTTTTAATGTGCTTTGGGATAATGATACGGAGTTTTTTCACAGTAAATTTTCAAAATATTTAAAAGAACAGCTAATTAGTTATGAAGAAAAATTATTCATAGGAGCAAAATGGTGCACCTGAATGTTTTAATTTAACGGTTATGGATTGGGTAAAAGCTATGCTGAGTGATAAAGGTATGAAAAATGTTTTTGTGCGAAGGCATTGGTATATTTTACATATGTTAAGAATAGAATATGCCTAAATTTAAATCAAACTCCATATGAACTCTATTTTAGCCATAAACTGAGCGTCTAATTTTAGAGATTTGGATATAATGTTTATGCAGACACGCTTAAGCAACTGAGAAATAAACTAGATTTACAGTGGATAAAAAAAGTATTGGCAATTGCCTATAAATGATCATATTTGCTAACAAAGTATGTTTACAAATTTTATTTTAACATAGCGATTACAGAAGGAGAAAAAAGAAAAGGCAAACAATTTTCATTTAAATATTTTTTTAGTCAAATTCTACCAGAAAATCTAAAATTTACATGATAAAAAAAAAGTATTGGCAAAATTATGAGCAAAAACAAAGTCAGTATATGTTTAGTACTTTGTATGCATACCTTATGCATCTATAACAGCTTGTAATCTATTTTTCATAGAGGAAACTAAGGTCTTTGTTGTACTGTTGGGAATTTTGTGCCACTCTTGCAAGAATAAACGTTTGAGGTCGACTTTACTTGAAATTTTATGTTTCTTGATTTCTAGATCCAGCAGGTGCCATAAATTTTCAATTGGATTGATCTCAGGCGATTGAGGTGGGGTTTTTTAATTGGCGAGGAGCATTGTAGAGTAGCCATTCACGGGTGAGATTCGCTGTATGCTTGGGGTCATTGACTTGTTGAAAAATGAATGATGTTCCCAAGCCAAGATTTTGGGCACTGATTTTTAAGTTAAGGCGCAAAATGTCAATGTATGTACGTGCTGTCATAATACCATCAATAAAATGCAGGTTGCCAATTCCATTAGCTGCCATACAGCCCCAAACTAAGATTCTGCCTCCACCATGTTTTACAGTAGCAGTTAAATGTTGCTTTTCCAATTCAGTATTTGGCCTCCTCCACACATATCGTCGTCCATCACTGCCGAAAATGTTAAACTTTGATTCGTCGGAAAAAATAACTGTGTTCCAAAACTCTTCAGATAAATCAATGTGGGATTTTGCGAAATTAACTTCTTTCTCCTATTTATTTCAGAGATGAATGGTTTCTTTCTAACTGCCCTTCCATAATAACTTCTCTCGTATAAAACATTCCGTACAGTCTGTACGCTGAAAGTCTTTTGCGAAGTGAAAGCAACATCTCTAGCTATCTGGGGTGCACTTATTTTAGGGTTTTCTTAACCTTGTTAATGATGACACGTTCTTCTATTGTAGAAAATATTCGAGGTCATCCACTTCTAGTCTTATTTTGCGTTGATCCTGTTTCCTTGAACTTTTTACAACACTTCTGACAGTAAATAAACTTATATTGAACTGCACTCCTATAGCACGATCAGTTAAACCTTCATTTCTGAGCCTAACAATCGTGTTTTTTTTAACACTAACGTCCAACTCCTTCGATTTCGAAGTCATTTTACTGCAGTAATCGCAAAATAATGCATAGACACTTTTGGAGTAGTTTTGCAGATTTTATACCGGTAGAGTTTCTTATCAGTCGAAACACGTGACTTTCAATGTAACAAAATTTGCATAGCACTTAAAAACTTTGCCAATACTTTTTTGACATGCAAATTTTCGTTTTTGAAAGAAAAAATCGTAGAAAATGCAAATTAAAATAAAATTTTTACTATTTTTATATAACTAAGATGTCTTGTATTTAATTACGACAGCTAAAATTGCATAACATTTTATTTATTTGCCAATATGAATAAATTAAGGCAATTTCCAATGCTTTTTCACCCACTGTACGTGCCAAGCACGGGTAATGTTGTTATGCACGATCAACTAGAGAATACAGCGTATGGCGAAAGTTAAGCAAAAGCTAACAGAAACTTGTAATGTGCGTTTTCATGAAACTAAGAGACATGATAGCGCGTTTTCATGAAACTAAGAGACATAGTACATGAAATATTTAATTTTCTTCGTTCAAATAATGAAACTAAAAATTGCGCTGAGACTTTTGATCCATTTGGCTATGATGAAGACTCGAATAATTCAGTTAGGCCTGATGAGACTTTAATTAGGGATAATTTAGATAAATATGTTCCAGATACGACTGCATCTAATTTGAAGTTCCTTTCTACAAAGACGCTGTTTCGAGTAATAATTAAAAAATATACGATGTTTACTATTGTGGCAAGGGAGAAAAAAGTGAGATTGCTATCTTGCGATGATGTTGGAAGATATTGTAAGGAGAATAACATACAGAATGAAGTGTTTTCGACTTAAATTCTACAGTGGGACTTCTTGTAAATCGTTTAGAGGCTTCTAATGTTTGAATTTTAGTCCCCGACATTTCAATGATGCTTTAAAATCTCCTAGTCAAATAAATGACAAAAGGCAATGACTGATGAGGTTCATGTAATGAAAAAAACAGATAAAGCCTGGGAACTAGTTTCTACATCTAAAAATTCTAAAGTAATATGATGCAGATGGGTGTATACTCTTAAATCTACCAATACTACTTTTAGTAGGTTTAAGAGTATAAACCCATAATCTACTTTAGAAGAAACCTAAACCAACTTTTCATCATTGAAGAATGAAAAAGGAGTAATTTGTAGGTAGAATATAAAGCTTGGTTACTTACCCTGGAACATAACCAACGGGAAAAGTGAAACATATGAGAAAACTTTTAGGCTGGTTATAAATTTTTCACTTTTTTTTATAATATTTGTTTCTATGTTAAAATGAACTCGCTGTCAGCTTCATATAAAATATACTTAACAAAAATAATCTTACTTGCATGCTAAACTTAAGGAGCGTATTTATATGAAGCAGCCATAGGGATTTGACGATTCAGTTAAGATTGATCATATAGCAACATACATATATGATCAATCTTAACTGGTGGCGAATGTTGTTGAAGGCGATCTATAATCGGTAACAGGGCAGTAATCTATATGCTGCTGAAGGAGATATATGGTCTACACCAAAAGAGACGCGAGTGGTATTATGAATATGATAGTGTACTAGGAAATTTCAATTCCACTAAATTCTAATTGTGTATATATTTATGAAAAGTGTTTATTGTTATTATTGTATGTCGAAGATATTATCATTTTCGTACATTCCTAAAAGTTATTGATATTGTTATTTCTTTATTGCAGAATAAATTTGATATTAAGATTTTAGATAAAATTGAAAAATTGTTAGGTATCGAATTTTGCAATATTAATCATCAATACTTCATTCAAAGGAGACAATTTATAAATAAAATTTATAAGATATCTTCAAAATTTATATGTCCTCATGCATCACTTCTTATTTCCAAAGGAGTTGTTTTGTCAAAATTGGATTGCCCTTCGAATAGCGTCGATTTAGAACATGAATAAATATCGCTACATAATCCTTTATTGCTGCTAGAACGAGACCTGATTTAAGTTATGAAGTCATCATGTTATCTCAATTTCAAGTCACTAAGAATAAAACATTGGAACATTTTATTGAAAATATTTTGATATGTAAATGATATTAAAAATTTGACGTTAAATTTATCTCTAGTTGAAAATGTGAAGTTAATTTGTTACTCAGATTCATATTTTATCTCTAATAAGGATGACAGAGTCTCAATAGGTGGAATGATTTTAATGACATAGTTCCAATTTTTAGGTATACTTTTAAACATAAATGAGTTTGTCTAGTATGGAAGTGGAATATGTATCATTATTTGAAAATGCAAAGGAGGCTATTTGGATTCAAAATATAACAAATGAATGTGAGAATTTGGATATTGAATGTTCAGGTTAATTCATGATATACTGTGACAATTAAGCTGCTATAAACTTTACACATTCAGCAGTAGAAAATCATAGGACTAAATATATCGGCATTCGTTTTTATTTAAGAAATTCGTCGAAAAAGACTTTGAAAATTCTTTTTGTAACAGTAAGAATAATATCGCTGATCTATTTACTAAACCTTTAGTTAAACATGTAGTCTATAAATTTTGTAGTCAACTGTAAATATAATTCATATATTTGTGTATTCTGCATTTGTATTCTGTTTATGCAAATTGTTTCTTTACATAATTTCTAAAAGTGGGGGAAGGGCGATTGTTGGCAAGTTGGTTATAATCTTTTATTCATGAAAATTTTTGTAACGTTTTTTTATTTATATCCGAGGTCGAGGTCGTATGCTAAAAGCATATGATTGGTTGTGACATCGGTATGGTGTCACAACCAATGAAGCCCATGAAGTGTGTGGCATTTATTGAGAAGGAAAAAGGGCGGTATGTTTGCCGGAAACATGATTTAATCATATGTAAGTTAAAACCACAATATTGTATTACAATTTAGAACCGGATATGCGTGTGGTCATGATTTAGTGTTTATGGGAGAAATTAAATTATTTCTTAAAATCTTTACGTGATTGTTAGCTGTCCTATTTATTATAATTAGCGAAATTATCTTAAAAGCACGTTCATACCTCCGTACTGCCTGGAACTCTTCACTCAACTCTGCACGCTCCTTTTTTTTTTATTTCTGCCTCTCCACTATCGGTTCCAAAGTCTAATGGGCTTAAAAATGTGCAAAGTTCAATGTCTAACATAAGGGTTAACCCATCCTTGAAAGGGGAATCTATCAACATTGCATTCTTCTCAATTGGCTATATTTTGTTTTGGCGAGACATGGCTGATCCTTACTACGGTTTCTGTAAATTTTACTTCCTATTTTATATATATAATAAATTCACTTTCTTAAATTAATTGTAGTGATTCTTGCTGCTTCTATACTCTACACCAAGGCACTATGCTAAACTCTTTTCCGACAGTATGTATGGCAACAGTCATCATATCATAACTTCATGTTCTTTCGTAGGCATTGGATCCGATGACTTTCAATATCCAATAGCTAGTCGAAAAGTTACATGCACCTGTTGACAGATTGAGTAAAAATTTAAGACATTTTTAGTGATAATATCTCATGATGATTTTCAAAGTCCTGGCGAGGAATCGAATAATTGCAGTTCTGATTTTTATCAGAATACGATTTGAATCAGAATTTATAAATTTTTTTTAATATAAATAAACAGAATAAAAACTTATTGATCATAATTTTGATAATGCACTTGCCCGAAGATATTCTTTTGTCCCAAAATGTATTTGAAAGAATTTTAAGATTGTCTTTTTTATTAGCTTTCTCAGCTAAATAAACGCATGGGCAATGAATTCTCTATTAAATTCAGATGGTATGTAAGTATGGACATACTAATGGTGTGGAATACTAATGGATAGCATATATTACAGGATAGATAGGAGCATACTAATGATATGTAAGTAAAGTCTTTGTTTGCCTACACTTATTTATATTAATTATCTAATCTTTGTTAACATTCGTTAGACTAATAGTTGCTTTAAAGGTTTTATTGTGTATAAGCAACATATCATAGAATCGTTTTTAACTAAGGCATGTGGTTCTTTTTTGTGCCGGTTGAGTGAGACGTACATGAACTGAATTAGACAAGTTACACCAAAAAGCTAAACGGAACATTATGAATCATAAAAACAATAAGATATTTAAGTAAAAAATAATAAAATAAAAGGATTGGAAAAAATCATTCAATTACAGTGCATAAAACCGATTTCGGATGCAAGCGATACAGCAAATTTGACTAACGAACTCTGGTATGTGCACAAATGTACTTATGGCACGATATATATCATTGGAAATTAATAATCTAAGCTCTCAAATGATGATCGCGCTATGCATTCACAGATTCTATCACCGTTACCAAGACGCGCATCGATGCCTATACATATTTACTATTAGTGCACAACAATTGACTGGTGCAACGCTCAATCAAGGCGACGACAGTGCAACAATGCATCCATTCGTTAACTGCGAAACAAGGATAGCTATTCGTTAACTACACAACACAATCCCGGTCATTATTATGTTATTAAGGGGCATTAGGACCCGGGCTACTGTCCAATCAATAGGTTAATCGGAAGTGCCAGGCGTCCCCTAAAGCGCCCGGAGGATGCCGAAATCTCGCCAGGGGCGTTGATAACTGTCGGCCCCGGATGAAGCCGGATTAATTGGCGATTGTCAGGTGTGAACTCATCTGTATTGGCCGGATCTCGCGGGACGACGCAAGCACCGGGTCTGATTTATTTGTAGGCACGCGTCTCTGATGGCTGTATCTGTGAAAGGAATTTAAGCAGGCGTATCTTGCAGTATCCGGAGAGAGATACTACTGCGGCTTCAATTGTCTGGAGAAAAAAGTCGTCACAGATCTTTGGGATAGGGCTGTTCAATATGTTGGCCTTTTGGGCGTCGTTGTATTTTTAGTATATTTGAATAATAATGATGATTTTTGAGGTAACTATTATTTTAGGATAAATATATACTTTATATAGGGAGCCTGATGGCCGAGTGGTAGCGGCCTGGCGCTCGGTACCCCAGCTTTAGAGTTCGAGTTGCCATGGATGTCTGTAGAGGTTCGAAATCCACTTTAAGCAGTAGGTCCCAGTCTAATATGATCTTAGAGCGTTGTGAGGGTAGTATTACTCACGTCCGTAGCATATCTTCAAGCTACACATGCCCCCTGGGTAGTGCTAAATGAGTAACAGCGGTGCAACCTTTGTTTATGATATGAAGATTAACTGTCTCTGTATTGCCAGCTGCATTAGAACAACTACATATTTCATATATAGAGAGAGTTATGGTTAATTTTTAAAACGTCTTTGGTTTGATGCAACGCAGATGGCATTATGCCTCGAACTAAAGATAAGTGTGAAATTTTAAGATTCTCAGAAAGCCAAAATGTGGTTCAACTGCTTTTTTTTTTTTTGTATAAAATAATTGAAAAAATGTGTAAAATGTCTTCCAGAGATAGTCAGGATGTCGGGTGAAAGTGTTTCAGGTGTTTCCGACGCACCAATCCGACACACGACATCCAAATACCACAATTATTGGCATAATGACTTCTTTCATGAGTTTGTCGGTGACTATTCGAGAATTACATAAGTGCAACAGGAGACCCACCGATATCCATAAAAAAGTTATATAACCAATTTAGATGAGTCGTTTCCAAACAAAAACGAAGTTTGTTTATCTAGACTGTCTATTTAGCTAAAAAATTATTCAATGAACATTACCCAATTCCGCCTTTTTCACGATTATGTGGTCATATTATGTGGGTGAATCTCCACATCGCTCTAATATTTTCGACAAACTAAACTACCCTCTTCGGATTTGGTAGAATTAATGAACCGAAATCACCTCCATCACTGTCTTTTTCTTTTTTTCAATTCCTTCTTTTAGCTCACACTCTCCCTATATATATCTTGTTCAAATTTTCAATCGTTCATAAAATACTTTTTATTCATCCACTCAAGTTCAAATACATTTCTTTTTAACTTGTAGTGGATAACACTTGATGTTAATACAGTTTTTTCAAATATTAATTCAGTAATTAAATTTAATTAATTAATTTTAGTTTTTTTTTTTAGATTTAATTTGCTTATATCTACCAATAGATGGCGCCAGATAAAAAAAAAAAAAAAAATGAATGGAAATTATTTATAAAGGACTTTCTGCAATATAGTGAAAAAAAAAAAGTAGGAATTGACTTAATTTTTTTTTTTTTTATATTACTTGTTTTATTCTGTAGTTTTGTCTATTTTGTATTACCTTGCCATTGGAAATAAAAAATTTACAGATTCAAGAAAACGAAATGTATTTTTGTAGGTTGTGTCTATTAATTTTTTATTTGCACTCTAATCCAAGTAATGGTGTTGTTCCTAAACTTTTGCTGCAGTAGGCAGTCACCTACCGTCTATGTCCTTTCCTGTCCTGATACCAGTGAGTGTTACCACACACGCTGGCAGCTAATTTGAGCCATCACCCTTCTGCACGCTAGCTATGTCCATAGCAATTGAACCACAGGGGGAGGTGTTCAAATAATATAATATGGATTATTCACACATATACGGTCCCTAGTGCCTTTCCTAAGCATTGATTCCCATCGATTTGTGATTAGTGGCTTGGTAATTAATTTAAAGAAACGGTGATTTTTTTACCACCACCTCCTTCGCCATTCACTTTCTCTTTTCACTTTTTCGGAGGTCACACGTCCCCAGTGCCTGTGTTGATGTATGCAAATTCTACACGCCCCCTTCTAGCTCCCCCCCACCCCCTGAGCTCTGTCTCTTCTTCTAACAGTAATTGAAAACGGTGATTTCATGAAAATCACGCCTGACCGATTCCTGTAATGAATCTATGCGCATTGATTTTTAATCTCTTCTTTAACCCCCTCGTTTTTTTAGGTGCACCCTTTTCTACTATCTGTCTCTCTCTGAGAATTTTTTTGTTCCAATTTTTCAGACACCTCCCTGCCCCCCCATTCGTTTTTCCTCACCAGTTGGTTCGGTTTCTGATTTTGGAAGGCTTTTTTTTTTTTTCACAATGCCTTTTTTAAATGCTAGGGTTATAATCTATTTTTCGGTACAGTATCAAACCCAATGTGGTGTTAAAATTAACGTTTTGGGAATGAAAACAATGAGGGGAGTACGGTTGCAAACGATTTTTTTTTTTTTTTTTTTTTACTACACCCTTCAGCTTATCCTTTTTCCCTCCACTTCTTGCTCCATCAAATATTTTTTGTTTTATTTTCCATTTTTCTTTCTTTTTTTTTTTTTTGTCTAAACGCGTTTTGAATTGTTAGGAAAAAAGCTGGTTTTTTTTTGCAGATGCGTTTAAATGTAGTTTCACCCTCCCTTATGCGCATGGTTCGATTCCTAATGTTTAATTTTTTTTTCCCTTTCATTTAGGGACAATTAAGGTTTTTTTCCTAAGGGTTCTCGTGTAATGGAAACAAAATCTGGAAATCCATGCATCATTCTTAATTTTACAGCAGCAAATGGATGAAAGATAAAATGAGTTTCGTCTAATCTCTTTTGTTAATTGCAGACAGTTTGAGCGAAAATAAATTCTGAGTAAAAAAGGAAGCAAAGTGGAAGCAACTTAGCAAGACGTTATTAATCAGGTTCTTAAAATGTTTGGTAAAAATTTCGGATAATGAGAAGTGCCATTAATGGAAGCAAAATTTGTACTTTTAACTTCTGCAATTAAGGCCAAATGCAGAGAGGTGTTATTATTCATGAATTTTTTTTTTTTAAATCTTTACAAATTAAATATAAAATGGTATGTATAATCCTCGCTCTAAATAAAAAATTATGTTTGACTAAAAATAGAAAATTTATTTTCTTTTCTTCTGTATATTTGAGCGAGCTGATCTGAATAAGTGGTTACAAATTGGTTCAAATTTTACCATCTCCTTATCATTTTTGTTGTTGATTAAGATGCTGTCTGGTAACATGCTTTGTTGTAAGGTTTGGCTGTGTGGAATTTTTCTGCTTTTCCGGTCTTAAAAACAAATATCACTGAATTTAATTTAAGAAGAACTCCAGAAATGATTTTTATCCTTCTTTAGTTATAGTGTATGCCATGTTGTAGGTGTAGTTATGCACCTAATCTAATAGACTATGGTAAATCTAAAAACATGCATATAATTGAATGATGATGAAACATACCTGCTTATAACCTTATAGAAAAGGGCAAGTTGTGGCTTAACATTTTCCTTCAAAGGAATTAACTCTGGTTAGCAACCGTAACTACCTACCAAGTATATAGCTGATATGCATGCTAAGTATACAGCTTCAACTACCTATACTGCCTTGTAGTTGTTGGTGTACACCTTACTGAACAAGAAAAGGTTTTTGAAAAACTGTTAGAATTCTTCTGAAGACTTTCTATCTTTACTAAAAGGGATTGCATGGTTATGAAAATGCAGGCAATAAAGTGCATGGTAAATGAAAACAGGTTTATGTAGTGAAATACATCAAGAAATTTTTTTTTTTAGTGTATATGACTTGAATTATTCAAATTTCCTTGTTTTTTAAAGTACACTCCCTGTAAAGATGTAAAATTGAAATTAAAACGCCGATCGGAAATATTAGACATCCTTATGTTTCTGAAATAATTAAGTACATCATACCGAACTTTATTTTTTAACAAAAAGACTTGTAAGACTGATGTGACAAGACTGTATTAATAAGTAGATCCCATATTTGACAAAACTAGAAATTATTTTTCTAGAAAATTGTTAATATTTCTTTTGGGGTAGTTTTGTTTTTTAAAATCTTACTCTAAATGATCCCAAATGTCTTGAAATTGGTTTAAATAAGGTGATTTAGATTTTTAGTTCATGTTTTCTGCGGTAAATACCTGCTCTTTTTTACTAATATTCAGGCTCTTAGTGGAGTGCAATAAACTTTTGAAGTCTGAAGTAATTTTCTTTAGAAATTATTCAAATTATCCTATTTTATATTTATATTTATTCATTACCTATTGACTACTGATTGTCAGAGTACTTGTCTTAAAACAAATTCTTAAGTATTTTGAATGCATTTTTTATTTAACAAGAATTATTGAAAAATATTTAGAATTATAAACTTCATTAGATCTGCTATTGATTTTACATTTTGTATCACTAGAATAAAGAGTAAGATTTAATTTTACTAAACAGTTTTCTCTGAATATTTGTCCTGTTTTGTGAGGTTATTTTTTGCCAATGAAATCTTTTTTTTTAGAAGAGATTAACATTGCTTCTGTCGTATTGTATCTTTGATGAAGCTTTTCCCGCCGCCTCTTACTGTGTTACAATCAAAGATGGTTAATTATTGGATGACTGAAATAATTGTAGATTTGAAATATTTTGAGCAAGACACTCATTGTCTGTCACTTGCCAAAATTGATATTCTTCCATAACTGATCTTTCTCCTGACTCTCAAACACCAAACATTATAAATTTAATATGGTTCTATTGTTGTCTCTGCAAATTTTCTTAGAATTTACAAACTCAACGATGATTATCCGTTGAGATATTTTACTGTAACCTGTGCTTTGCCAAACTTTAACCTGTGATTTTTATCCAATTAATAGTCTGTCAACAGTTATTTAGCGTCACAATATATTCTAAAATGCAAAGTAGCATTTTTCATTTAAAAAAGATGCGTGAAAAAAATTTATAAATTCAAAATATGTTTTCAAAGTAAGTTTAACTTCATCTTGACAAATTGTGTAAAAATTAAACTAAATTTTTGTTTGAAGGAAGAAAACTTATTTTTAATTCTAATTTTTTTTTTTTTTTATTATGCCAGCAAGTTATTTAATAATTGCATAGAATTGTTTTTAGGATTTATCATTTCAACATAATTAGAAAACCATAATACAAAAATACTTTTCTATATTTACATTTATGACATGAAAAGTTAGTTTGGATGAAAATTATAGAATGAATGCCAGAAAACTTCTAGTAATTGACTAAACCAAGAATTATCTTGTGAGGTTGAATATCACACATTTCTTTTCATTTGTAATTAACTTTTGATGTTTCTATGTTACTTAAAATAAATAACAATTATTTATTATAATTTGGGCCCATCTTAATTAACCCTATTTCCTCCTTCCACATTGGAGCCCTATGATTTCTTTTAATTAAAAACAAGTAATATAAATTTTTTTTTAAAAGTCAATTCCAACTTTTTTTCACTAATTATTAGCGATTTCTTTATTTATATTAACGATTTAACGAATGTCTTTTTATTAACGATTGAAAATTTTAACAAAGATATATATATATACACTATGTGCAAGAAAGTGACGGGACACGACACTATAACGACATAAACCCATATTTATTAAAATTAATTGGAGGTAGGGCCTCCTTTAGCTGCGATCCAGCTGCAACCCTTCTGGGCATGCTTTCCACTAAATTAGCCATGGCAAGAGGAATTAGAAATTAAATTAGTGGCAAGAGGAATTTCCTTCCAAATGTTTGACAGGAAGTTCCATAGTTCAGGCTTGCTTTTTGGGGAGAGGGGTGCAGGCCCTCAACCGACGGTCCAATTCGTCCCAGAGATGTTCAATTGGGTTAAGATCAGGGATCTGCGCCGGCCACTCCATGCGTTTAACGTTGTTGTTCACATACCAATCAAGAGACCTCCTTGCAACATGGCATGTTGCGTTGTCGTCTTGATACCAGCAATCGTCCATACCGTACGTTGCCCACAAGGTAGGAAGGACATGATTGTCGAGAATATCACAGTATCTATCGGCATTCATCGCACCATCAACCTTCACCAGTGGACCAGCCCTATACCAGGGGAAACAGGCCCATACCATCAATCCTCCTCCACCAAACTTTACAGTTGGGACGACACCTCGGGCAAAAGGCGTTCTCCTGGTAAACGCCATACCCAAACACGTCCATCGGAACGGAAAAGGGTAAATCGTGACTCGTCACTCCAAAGGACGCGTTTCCAGTCATCCAGAGTCCAAGTACGGTGGTCTTTGGCCCATCGAAGGCGCGCTTTCTTGTTGGTTTTTCGTAATCAAAGGCTTATGGGCCGCCTAACGTCCAGTGTAACCTACAACTTATGGGCCTCGATACGAAAAGTCTTCGTCGAAACGGCCACACCTGTGGCTTGTCTAAACTCATTAGCGATGTTATCCATGGATGTTTGACGGTTACTTTGAATCCCCTGCCGAGCACCCGCCGGTCCCTTCTGGTGAGAACTGTAGATCGTCCACTTCGGGGTTTGTTCTGACAGTGTCCCTCAGTCTTGTAGCGACACACAACACGTGCTACAGTTGATTTTGAGCAGTTACGAAGACGGGATATCTCCTTAATTGACACCTTGGCAAGATGCAATCCAACCAACACACCTTTCTTGAACTCAGACTTCCCGTGGCGGCATCTTGACAAAAAACAACTCTAGTCGACTCCACAGAGTATTTATAGGATATGGCTGACACGTGATACCTATTTTTACGCATGTGTCAGCTGTATTGTCGACTTTTCTACCTTTCGACGAGTGTCCCGTCACTTTCTTCCAGATAGTATATATATATATATATATATATATATATATATATATATATATATATATATATAGGAGAGTGTGAGCTAATAGAAGGAATTGAAAAAAAATTATCTTAGCCACTGTTCGGCAATTTTTTTTTTTTTTTTCCTTTTTTTATTCAACATGATTATGAATCCTGAACCCCAGGATTGTCATTAAATCCTCACGAAAGGTAAAAAAAAAACCCTCTCTGGTTTTCTTGTACAAACGAAAATTACTAAAAAGAGAGTAAAAAAATTGCATTTTTGTCTATTTTAAATCAAAACGATTACTTGATTCATATTTTTTTGAATAACATTAAATGAAAATTTTCTTAAGAAAGTATAAATCGTAATTATTTTTACATTTTAAAAAATTGTAAACAGAAATCTGAGTAATTTTCTAATATTTTATGATTTTTCGACCGAAATTTACTTTTTTTCCCACGGCTGTATTTATATTAAACATTTGGCGTTAAAAACAATTCAAGGTAGGTTCTAAATAGGGTTGTATAGGTTTAAATAAATTTGTAACACTTAACGCTGTTTCTTAAAGCTCAAACGATTGTCTTTAACTAGTAGAAACAAGTAACCTATAGTGATGTCATACACGACAGTCACTCAAGCACGTTTTTTGAGTTTGACAGAGGAATAATTGGGGTTTTTAGTGATTGGGGACTATCTTTTCGAGTAAATGGTGCACGTGTTGGACGTAATCAAGTAACAATGATGTAGTTATGCAATCGATGGATGAAAGAGAACCCAGCAATCCGCGGCAATGATTGTGCTAGTCTCATAGTGCCCTAATATACAATTATTGAGCGCATAGCCCTATTAGATTACACTACAACATCATAAAGCACATTACTAGTAACTAGGTTTGTCTTCAAGAATTTGTGCCAGTACATATCATTCGACGCCATTTCAGCACGGAGAATTTCAACAAGGTGTCCATTTCTTGGAATACATTTGATCCTTGACCATAGCAAGTGCCCGCTATGGTACCTTGAACGCCGAACATGGACAAAGGCAATTTCTTCTGCAACACAGAGATGGTCACATGTCAATTGATGGATACGAGGCAAGTGATTGCTTAACTCTTTCATAATGCATAGCCGTACTCGTACTTCACTTGACATTATGGTTTTGGGGTGACATTGTATTTTAACCTCATCCCTATAATACGTATTGTTGGTACACTGTTGGTCCCAAACGTTTGACAACATATTGTCTAACTTACATTCAATGCTTGTTTGCAATCATGCTTCAACAAGACGATTCAACTTTGAAACATATCACGAAATGTTCAACACATTTTCGCAAACCATCTTGTATTGCTGCCTTGACTGCTTCTTCTCCTGATTTGTCACCCTTGTAGATGATTTGCAAATGATAGTTCATCATAAACCACATTCTGCTAAATCAGATCAGCATTAGTAAAGCGCAAAACAGTATGGACTAACATACCCAAGACCACGTCCAAAGTTGTTTCATTCAATGCAGAAGGGTGTAGCAGCAGTTATTGCACGATTTAACTATTATAAGAAATTGAAATTTTTTCGTGCTGTTGAATTCGAAGAAGGTCGTAGTTTCATTCATTTCCTCTTTATATTTAATATTATTTCTAATAAATTTGTCTTCGATATATCTCGCCCTTCTCGGTGTTCCAATTCAAATGGAAAGTAGTGTATAATGTAATGCATATTATCATAGTTCTTTACGTCAAAGTTTTATCATTGATGTGTTTTTCAATATTACGTAGTTGTGATAGCAGAGATAAATGACGTACCACCTTTCTTGCGATTCATTTTTAATTATGTTATCATTGAATATATAGGTAATTTAATTTCTCATAATTAAATATTGCCCTGAAAATGATGGCCATGTATGCTCAATGATGCTGAAATGGTGATCATTATGCTCATCATATATTATAACGTATATATTATATACAGTATATATTAGTGTATATACAGTATATAGAACATATAAAGTACGTTTAAACGTGCACCATACATATGACTCTACACTGTCCTGTATATATGATGTTATATTTATCATGCATGATGAGTATAACATGTTTTGATATAACAATGACGTTATACTCTTCATATAATGACAAAAATGCCATAATAATGCCAATCATCATAACATCATAATAATGTCAATCATATGATGACAGCAATGATGTTATACTCATCATCATATGACATAACGAGTTAAATGGAAACTCTTGATGTCGAATAAACCAAAAAGAATGTTACGTCGATCTATGCAGAGGAAGTCGATATTGATGAATGGTCAATTGATAACTGGATTATAACACCAAATAGTTTATTTAAATTAATCATAAATTAATATTTTTATATCCATGTGATTTAGTCAAAAAATTATAATTAATCCCCACATTGATGTATTCAGTTGAAGTACAAACTGAAGTTGGATTGTGCTACTTTAAGAAGGAGGTCCCAGGTTCGACTCCTGTTTGTAGATATTTGGTAATTTAAAATGATTAATTGATATGCACTTTAAAAAATGCTTTATTGTTTGCCATTATGTTAGCGACATTGCATAAGTGTTGAATGTGCAAATTGATCCTAATTCTATCATTTATAGATTAGGTTCCAGTAAGGTTTTTCGCTCTTTACTACTTGTGAGTAGCATGCGTAACGCTGAAGTTGTTATATTCCTATGTATCACTGATGAAATAAATTTTTTCCAGTAACCAGCATTAAAAAAACCATAATGAAACGTATAATTTAATTTTGAAAATTATAAATTTCTTAAAGATAATTACTAATTGCAATCATTTCTTTGTTATTTTATCTTTCCTATTATATGTACAGTAAAAAATATTTTTAATCCGTAGTTGGATTATAAAGAAAACTTAATTAAAATAATTTATAATTATTAATAAAGGGACATTGTCATTCGAAATTAAATAGTTTAAAAACCTCAGTGTTTGCTGCCAATTGTTAATTAGTATATTCAAAATCGTTCATTTGTAAAAGGGATTACCATCTGTTATTTTTTAATTAATGCATTTTACAAATGAAAGAAATATTACAAAAAAGACCTTTATCCCTGCAATTTATAAAAATGAAATTAAACTTCCTAATTAAAATATAATTTTTTGACGTTTTTTTTTTTAAGTAGTAATTTTAATTATTAACGTCATTTGCTTAAAACTTTTGATAGTTAATTTGAATAATTAGAAAATATCTTGCTCTTACATTATTCTTATGTTCTTGTTCTTCCGTTATTATTATTCCATTATTCCATTTCATAATTGGAGTTTAAATATTAATCTTGGAAAATTTAATTATTTTTGTTATGCATGTTATTCGCCTGATAGCGAGTGACTAGTGCTCTGGCACTCGGTGCCACAGGTTTAGGGTTTGAGCCCCGGCGGTGCCATGGATGTTTGTACTGGTTCTGAATCCACTTTAAACAGTAGGCTCTGATCTAATATGACTGTAAAACGGTGGACGTAGAGCTGACAACCCTATCCCGCGGATAAGAAAAATCCTCCTGTTAAAAATCTGCTGTCTCGAAATCTGCCAATAGGCAGACGCCATTGGCCCACTGTAGGGCAGAATCGCCAATGAAGATGTTACTCAAAATAATGTAACATTTTGCTTCTAAATTCTAGTGAGACAGGCAATTTTTTTCATATAGGAAGTTATAAAATTTTTAAAATTTGTGATTATGGTCATGCTTTATTGAAAATATTGTTATTACATAACCTAGATATGTTAGTATATACATAAATGGATATTAGAATCTCAAATATTCAAAAAAAGAAAAAAAATTCCTTTCAAAATTAAAGATAAAAATCTTTTAACTGATATTTAACATAATTATGGATATTCATGAATAATATTTTAAAATCAATTCGCATAAATTTGAACTGAACTGATTCTGCTGATAACCTGAACTTCAAGTGATATCACTATTGACAATCGCAGTAAATAACACAATTAATTATTAAATACATATTTGCATTTGATTTGTAAAAAATTAACCGAATGCAAAAAGTAATAATTTTTATAATTACAAAAGAAAAAAAAAAAAAGATATATCGTATTATTTAAAAACCAAGTTTAGCATTATACAAACTATTACATAAAAGGTAAAAAAAAAAACGTGTTACTTCCACAGCAAAATATTTCTTCAGATAATTTTTTTCTAAATATCAGTGTAAGTAATACTTATTAGTAATAATAACTATCTCGATATACTCGTGTGATATACCCTAACTATCAAACCTTTTACAGGAACTGCGCAAAATTTTGGTTTAAGGTGTTTTGAAGTATGAGTCAAGAATCATATGGTATACAACAGTTTAATTCTAACAGTTGCGGTAGATGGTAGATAGCACTGAACCACATATCATGGTCAGAGGAACCTGATGTCTGATGGTAATTTTCAAATCAGATACAGTTCGCGAATTAGATAACATGCATTTTTATTTCTGTTATCCTCACAGCCAGAAATCCATTGGAGTGGGATAGGGAGATTTTAGTGGCCACAGAAACGTTAAATGGTGAAAGATAACTCTGTCACGAAAATGTTGTATTCAGAAATGCTTGATAGAAGACCCCACATGTGGAGCAGCACTATTTTGCCGCTTGGAAAATGTCATGTGAAGGAAATCATATTAAAAATTGTTCAATTATTGATTGTCAAATATTTCCATATTGATTATATTCACTTTTCTTCTAAGTCTGCCTAGTGCTGGCGATTTTCGTGCTATAGGTAGCTCCAACACTATTTATGGTTATTCACTAGATCAATAGAAGAAATAGGTGTAGCCATTTGAAATTTCCGAAATTTTGTCACTATAACATTGACTATTAGAATTTGTTATTTTTTTCACATGTGATTCTTGAGTGAATATTTCAAGATATCTTCAACTAAAATTTTATTCAATTTCTGTGAACGGTATGATAACTAAGGGCCCATATATCGAGATAATGATTAGCAATTTTTTATAATCACTCTGTATATGAGAAAATTCTGTAATTTGTATAGTGAAATATTAATTCATTGATGGGAAATCTGTACTGGTTACTATTTCATTAGTGTCAAACATTAGATTTGAGATGATCCAGAAGATTTGATTTTACCCAAGAGCAAATACAAAAAGAAATCTGCATTACTGGTACAATACATCCACAACAGGGATATGAAAAAGCAAAACTATTTATTTGAATCTTTCAAAAACAGTTTACCTTATGCATTGAACAAAGCAAGGATAAAATGAAGGTAGCTGTAATTGTAAATGTCACAATCTTACTTGTTTTCGAAGTAAAACTACACTAGCGGGAATATAACTTTATTATTTTTATTATATTTTTAATTAGTTTGCCCCTATTAAAGTGTGGGACAATAAATGTCACCCTGTAAAACCAATTCGCGTTTATCTTCAGCAGAAACTGATTATTTTTACTTTAAAATCGTCATTTAGTAACTTTACCGAAATAAATATGGATTTCCATGGTTTCTTATTATAAAAGAATATGTTACATTGACGAAACGATGAATTAAAATGTCAAATGTAATCGAAACATAAATGCTTGATAAAATTAAAAAAAAAAAAACACATTATTTGAGATTTTCATTTCTCTTGACAGCCTGAATACGAGGAAATTTCTCACCCATCATTTCGATTAAATCATCTCCATCTAACTCAACCTTATGAATAATTCAACGCCAAATTCCCTTAAAAATAATTTAAAATATTCTCCGTCACTCAAATCTTTATATAAAATTTTGTCACTGTAACCGTAACTGTTAATTTAACTGTTTTTCATGTGATTCTTGAGCGCATACTTCAAAATACATTAAACCAAAAATTTTATTCAATTTCTGTAAATTGTATGATAACTAGGGGCCCATATATCGAGATAGTTTTTATATAATCATTGTGCATGGGAGAAACAATTCAGTTATTGTAATTTATGTATTAAAATATAAACCCATTGACGTTAAATCTGTACTGGCTTATTACTTGAACTAGTTACTGGCGTATTATTTGAATTAGTTACAGGTGTATTATTTGAATTAATTACTGGCATATTATTTGAATTAATTACTGGCATATTATTTGAATTAGTTACTGGCGTATTATTTGAATTAGTTTGGCGTATTATTTGAATTAGTTACTGGCGTATTATTTGAATTAGTTACTGGCGTATTATTTGAATTAGTTACTGGCGTATTATTTGAATTAGTTACTGGCTTATTATTTGAACGAGTTACTGGCTTATTGATGTTAAACACTTGATTTAATGTTTCCCAGCAGATTTAATGTTTCCCAAGAAGAAATACCAAGGGAACCTGCTGTACTGGAACAATACATCCACAATAGGTATATAAATAAAAATACTATTCATTTTGGCCTTTAAAAAAGTTTCCCTTATTCATTGAACAAAGTAAGAAAAAAATGAAGGTTGCTGTAATTGTGAATGTATGTCACAATCTCCACTAAGTTTATTTGTTTTCAAAGCAAAAACTACAAGGGGAATATAACTTTATTACTTTTGTTGTCATTAGCTTGTTTGGGACAATAAATGTTGCCCTATTAAACCAGTTTATATCTAGCAGAAACTTTTTTTTACGTTAAAATCATCATTTAGTAACTTTAGAGAAAGAAATAGGGATATTTATGGTTTCATATTTTAAAAAGAATATGTTACGTTGACACAAAAATTAATTAAAATGTTAAAACGAATCTAAACATAAATGCTTAACATTTTTTTTAAATAAAAATAATTATTATTTGAGATTTCATTTCTCTTGACAGTCAGAATATGAGGAAAATTTTCCACCCATCATTTCGATTAAATCATCTCCATGCGACTCAACCTTATGAATAATTCAACACGAAATTCCCTTAAAAATAATTTAAAATATTCTCCGTCACTCAAATCTTTGTGTATGAAAAAAATCAAACATAATACAACTAATAATAAAAAAAAAACTTGATTACTTGACCGAAATCAAAGCTTTACTAACAGACAAATGAAATTACTACAGCTGAGCGTCGTGCCTTATCAAATGTTACACTCACAATTTTCGCGTTTTCAATTTAATTACTGCACGAAGGCATCCAATTAATGGAGGGAGGTGACAACGAAGCAATCTCAGCTTGTCAACCAGCAACCTAACCTAATAAAAACCACCCCTTTTCTAAAAAGGAAATTGGAAAAGAAAGTGCAAAAAAACATAAATAAAGGGAAGAACATCGCGTTGAAAATGCACCAAATTAAAAAACGGCCTCACTCAGTGCTACCTTGTCAAGTCTTCTCCCACAAGTGAAGAAAAGATAATGTGGACTGGCTAAAAAAGATAAATAATACGCTCCCTGTAGCTCGATGGTTTGCAGAAGAGCAGCACTAATTAATTACTCACTTCCCTAATGAAGCTATTACTGAGGCAGGGTGTACTGGGAGTTAAGAAAGGGTGTTTTTTGCTTTATGCTTCGTTTTTATTTTCGTTTCGTGCAAGGGCTACCTTTCTTTCTTTTCCCGCAGTGTTTTTCTTGTTTTTAAAAGAGCTGGTGAAACCGAATAAATGAACGAGGTAAGAGTTAAAGCAGAAGTAAAAGTAAATGCTTTTTGTTTTGCTCTAATAATGCTGGTTTTTGAATGGAAAGTTTTTATGTATTGAAATAAGTTTGTATTGCAAAATGGTCGAAAAAGCCTTGAAGAGTTTGAAAAAATTTATGAAAAGAAAACCATATTGTTTATAGCATTTAAATGGCAAGGTTTCATTGTTTTTTTCATCTTATTTATAATAAGCTCAGCATTTGAATACTTTAATGGCAGTGAAATATGAAATCCATATTGCAGTTTCCGTAACTACTTATAATCTGCCGATGCCAACAAAGAATAGGATGAGGCCGATTCGTTCTTTTTAAAATGTAGCCTCTTCGTTCAGTAGCAAGTGAGTTTTGTAAGCATAATATGCGATGCCAAATATCCATACTAGTAATTAAACAAACAAACAAATAAATAATAATTATGGTTTATTATTATTTATATATTATTACATGATTCCTGATATTTCTAAATGTTTGACATGAAGTACAGGGCTAATATGGGCATATTGTGTGCATGAGTTATCAGGTACGAATCCACTGCCAGTATCCGTCGCCCCCTAGTTTTAGAAACGAGGAAATCCGATGGCAATTATGGCAATATATGTAAAGCGTTTTACATCGATAGTCAGGCTGTTTGGTGCGAGTTTCTGAGTTTTTAAGTATACGACACGTATATAAGAAAGGGTTACTCCTGCAACCACGTAATTTTTTTAATAAATAAGAAAAAATTACTTTTCTATTTTACCAATAAAAATTTCCGTTTTAGCCTGGAATACTATATGTCTCCCCCCCTCCAAAAAAAAGGTGCCATTATTGCAGCCCAAAGTATATTGCCAATTTCTTTAAGTTATTGTAGTTTAATTCAAAGTATTCTCACTTTTCCATCAACAGTTGTTCAAAATTTTATAACCATAGGATTGAGTTAAGGAGAGGTGGAGATATAGTGTGAGACTGAATAAATTTTATAGGTTTATTCGTTCGGGTTGAAGATAGTAATTTTGTTTGTTGAACTTTACACTTCTTTTTTTATTGTTAAATTTCCAATCTTTAAGAACTATCTAACAAAATCAGAAAAAAAATTTATTCAGTAAAATTGAAGACCTGAGCAGAGAATTGACTTTTAAATTTAAAAAGAAGATAGCAATGTCCTTAGATCTATGTAAATAGATAAAATGCTATCAGAAAAACGAATGATTTTTCGTAAAGTTTTTTATTCAGATTCATTTTACTACTACTACACCCCACCACATCACTGCGACCAGAGCTGAGTTGCCCCTATACAGTTTGGGAATGATGTGCGTGAGAAGTCTGATTGAGCTCTGTGACGCTCTACAGCCATATGAGACCGGGAGCTACGGTTTAAAGTTGATTCCGAACCACTACAAACATCCATGGAACCACTAGAACCTAACCCGAAAACTAGCAACAGAGCACTAGACACTCGGCCTGTCGGCCTGATTTTTTACTAACAAATTAAAGTGCTTCTCTGACCTTATTATTTTCACTTTTCTTCTTAGTCTATCTGGCACTGGCGAATTTCGTGCTACAGATACCATTCCAACGTAGTTTATAGTTTTTCACTATGGAGTTTTCTATTCCAATAAAAAAAGTAGGTGTCGCCATTTGAAATTTTCGAAATCATGTCACTTTAACCATAACTGTTAGAATGTAATTGTTGCTTTTCATATGATTCTTGAACGAACAGCTTAAAAATATCTTAAATCAAAATTTCATTCAGCTTCTGACAATGGTATGATAGCTAAGGCCTCGTATATCGACAAAATGTTTTTATAACCTCCCTGCATATATGACTATATTGTTGGCAAGAAAGTACGTTCGGCTTTTACCATGCACTTAAAGCTGCTGGGCTCTATTAAACTTTTTCTTTTATCAGAACATATTTTCCATTTATTTGTATGTTGTGAAAGAATCACTGTGCCCTTTTGAATTTCTCGTGTAGTAATTTTCCTGGTTTTTCCGACTATTAAAACCATTTACAATTTCTAGAAGACCATTTACTGACTTTATCTTTTGAAGAGAAATGTGGTGTTTCTCATTAAAATAAGCCCTATTTGACTTCAGTTTAGACATTTCAATCGAAACAAGTCTTGTTCGATGAATAAGTTCTGTTTGGTCGTAATTTCACGCGTTTCCAGCAACTAGTGTGCGGTATAATACCAAAAAGCAAAGTCTGGTAACAATTTTGCCCTGTACCAAGAATCCTTTACTTAATGAATATTTTGTAAAATAGATGCCTCGAAATTATACGCGATGTACTAATTTAGGATTCTTTAGGATCCTGAAATTAGAATTATGAATTCACCTTGCGAGACAAAATTAAACCCTCCCCCTTAAAAAAAGAACTCAGCCATCTCTGAAGCTAGCCAGACTAATTTATGCAGTTGCCTTTTCAATGCAACTGAAATTTTGAAATAACTATGTTTTCTTCAGTATAAGCCTTTACTTTTGGAATACTTTAACATGGATATCCCATATTCAGCGACTGAGGAATTTTTATATGGAAATATTATGTTATTATACGCGAATTTATAAAAGGCAATTTGGTATTTATACAACTCTTAAACTAAAAGTTCAAATTTTTATAGAATCATTTTACTTTGGGAAACATTTTATAAACTTGGTAAAAAACAAATTTATGATAACAGAAAGAAAATGGCGTTAAGTCTCTTAGCTCATCAAGTTCGCACATATTTATCAAGTTCCCAGTCATATTCTGATTACCGTCATTGTGTGGAGTTTCCTATTGAAGTTTTAAACAATACTTTTAATAAAGGAATTTTAATATTAATTTTAAGATTATAATTTTAATCTAAAAGCCAAAGACATCTACATTTAACATTATGCTCACATTTTAAACTTGTCCTGATAGCCATTTGGCTAGTGCTCTGAGCTTTTGATACCACAGGCTTCATGTTATAATCATGGTGATTGCATGGATGTTTGTTAATGGTTCGGAATCCACTTTAAACTGTAGTTCTCGGTCTAATTAGCCTAAAGTGTGCAAAAATGACCGTAGTACGACAAGCCAAACCATTCTTCTTCTTCCTCTTTTTATGTAAAGTTTTGAACATCAATCAGCGAATACAGTGCTGGTTAATAATACCACAACATAGAATATAATTAATCTTTATATCAACAGCCCAAGTTTTAAATATGCATGGATATACTAATTGCAGTTTAAAAGAATAAAGATGTTTTTTTTTTTTTCTAATTTTGTTATTTAATTATCGATTAATTTGTAGAAATCAATGAATCCAATTTGATGGAATATGACAGTAAAACAATAGGATTATCTCAGCGATAAAGACCGGTTTCCTATAAACTACTTACCCCTTGTTTTTGAAAGAAAGCAAACAAAATCGGAAGCTAGACTTCTTTAACTCCCACTTCCGATGGTTAGTGATAAATTCCAACAATTTGTTTTTAACCCTTACGAGGCCCACAGGGTGTCATTTGCCTCGCAACCGACTAACGAGGAACTGTTATCTAAGCTACTACCTTCACCAGCAGCCGAGCTATTCTAAGCAGCTCCATCACGGGCCTTGGTGATGAAAAAGAACTATTCACGGAAAGAGATTTGTGTAGAGCCAGATGATTTATTGATGTTTCATTGATTGTTTCTTATCGGGAGTCACATTTCGCATATGATTGATGCGAGGGATTGCCTATCTACCATTTAGTCAGATCATGGGTAAAAGTGTCTTTTAAAAGGGCTTTTTCGACTTCCCAGTGACGCTTTTTTTCTATCCCTTATCATTATTGGATAAATTGGTATTTTGATTGCACATTAAAGGAATATTAGAAGAAATCTTCAAGCAGTATCAACGATATAATGTAGCATAATAGATATAGACACAATACATTAATTATAATATCTATAAGATTGAATAAAATCTAATTTACTGTGACTTCTATAGATATATCATTTGTTTGCAACAGTGTCCATTCAGTAAAATAAATGCCAATGCTCTGTGAATCTGTGATTGGTTACAAATAGTAAATATTTACTGATTACTTATTACTGTGTAAAACAATGCCATGCTCTGTGAAGAAAATCCTTCAGTATCTCCAGTAAAAAAAATACAAGATTTGGTCTACAAATAGTGGATATTTTCTCTGAATATAAATAATTAAGAGGGTTTTTGTTTATTATATGCCTTTCAGTAAAACAATGCCAATGCTCTGTGAAGAACTGATTCCTTCAATTCGATATCTCCAGCGACAAAAAAAATACAACATTGGTCTACAAATAGTGGAGATATTTGCTCTGAATATTAAATAATTAAGAGGGTTTTTGTTTATTACTATGCCTTTCAGTAAAACAATGCCAATGCTCAGAAAATTCCTTCAATTGATATCTGACTAAAAAAAAAAATACAACATTGGTCTACAAATAGTGGAGATATTTGCTCTGAATATTAAATAATTAAAGTTTATTACTATGCTTTTCAGTAAACAATGCCAATGCTCTGTGAAGAAGACTGATTCCTTCATCACTTCGATATTCTCCAGCGACTGATCTACAACATTGGTCTACAAATAGTGGAGATATTTTTCTGAATATTAAATAATTAAGAGGGTTTTTGTTTATTACTATGCCTTTCAGTAAACAATGCCAATGCTCTGTGAAGAAGACTGATTCCTTCAATTCGATATCTCCAGCGACTAATAAAAAAAATACAACATTGGTCAAGATATTTTCTCTGAATATTAAATAATTAAGAGGGTTTTTGTTTATTACTATGCCTTTCAGTAAAACAATGCCAATGCTCTGTGAGAAGACTGATTCCTTCAATTCGATATCTCCAGACTGTTAAAAAAAAATACAACATTGGTCTACAAATAGTGGAGATATTTTCTCTGAATATTAAATAATTAAAGGGTTTTTGTTTATTACTATGCCTTTCAGTAAAACAATGCCAATGCTCTGTGAAGAAGACTGATTCCTTCAATTCGATATCTCCAGCGACTAAAAAAAAAAAATACAACATTGGTCTACAAATAGTGGAGATATTTTCTCTGAATATTAAATAATTAAGAGGGTTTTTGTTTATTACTATGCCTTTCAGTAAAACAATGCCAATGCTCTGTGAAGAAGACTGATTCCTTCAATTCGATATCTCCAGCGACTGATAAAAAAAAAAATACAACATTGGTCTACAAATAGTGGAGATATTTTCTCTGAATATTAAATAATTAAGAGGGTTTTTGTTTATTACTATGCCTTTCAGTAAAACAATGCCAATGCTCTGTGAAGAAGACTGATTCCTTCAATTCGATATCTCCAGCGACTGATAAAAAAAATACAACATTGGTCTACAAATAGTGGAGATATTTGTGAATATTAAATAATTAAGAGGGTTTTTGTTTATTACTATGCCTTTCAGTAAAACAATGCCAATGCTCTGTGAAGAAGACTGATTCCTTCAATTCGATATCTCCAGCGACTGATAAAAAAAAAATACAACATTGGTCTACAAATAGTGGAGATATTTTCTCTGAATATTAAATAATTAAGAGGGTTTTTGTTTATTACTATGCCTTTCAGTAAAACAATGCCAATGCTCTGTGAAGAAGACTGATTCCTTCAATTCGATATCTCCAGCGACTAATAAAAAAAAAATACAACATTGGTCTACAAATAGTGGAGATATTTGCTCTGAATATTAAATAATTAAGAGGGTTTTTTGTTTATTACTATGCCTTTCAGTAAAACAATGCCAATGCTCTGTGAAGAAGACTGATTCCTTCAATTCGATATCTCCAGCGACTGATAAAAAAAAAAAAATACAACATTGGTCTACAAATAGTGGAGATATTGTCTGAATATTAAATAATTAAGAGGGTTTTTGTTTATTACTATGCCTTTCAGTAAAACAATGATGCTCTGATGAAGAAGACTGATTCCTTCAATTCGATATCTCCAGCGATGATATAAAAAAAAAATACAACATTGGTCTACAAATAGTGGAGATATTTTCTCTGAATATTAAATAATTAAAGGGTTTTGTTTATTACTATGCCTTTCAGTAAAACAATGCCAATGCTCTGTGAAGAAGACTGATTCCTTCAATTCGATATCTCCAGCGACTGATAAAAAAAAAATACAACATTGGTCTACAAATTGGAGATATTTTCTCTGAATATTAAATAATTAAGAGGGTTTTTGTTTATTACTATGCCTTTCAGTAAAACAATGCCAATGCTCTGTGAAGAAGACTGATTCCTTCAATTCGATATCTCCAGCGACTAATAATAAAAAATACAACATTGGTCTACAAATAGTGGAGATATTTGCTCTGAATATTAAATAATTAAGAGGGTTTTTGTTTATTACTATGCCTTTCAGTAAAACAATGCCAATGCTCTGTGAAGAAGACTGATTCCTTCAATTCGATATCTCCAGCGACATTGGTCTACAAATGGAGATATTTTCTCTGAATATTAAATAATTAAGAGGGTTTTTGTTTATTATTGCCTTTCAGTAAAACAAATCTGTGAAGAAGAGATTCCTTCAATTCGATATCTTAAAAAAATACAACATTGGTCTACAAATAGTGGAGATATTTGCTCTGAATATTAAATAATTAAGAGGGTTTTTTGTTTATTACTATGCTTTTTTTGAAGAAGACTGATTCCTTCAATTCGATATCTAGCGACTGATAAAAAATACAACATTGGTCTACAAATAGTGGAAATATTTACTCTAAATATTAAATAATTAACAGAGATTTTTTTTATTACAGTAAAACAATGCCACTGCTCCTTTCTATGCCTTTCAGTAAAACAATGCCAATGCTCTGTGAAGAAGACTGATTCCTTCAATTCGATATCTCCAGCGACTGATAAAAAAAATACAACATTGGTCTACAAATAGTGGAGATATTTCTCTGAATATTAAATAATTAAGAGGGTTTTTGTTTATTACTATGCCTTTCAGTAAAACAATGCCAATGCTCTGTGAAGAAGACTGATTCCTTCAATTCGATATCTCCAGCGACTGATAATATTAAAAAAAAAATACAACATTGGTCTACAAATAGTGGAGATATTTTACTCTGAATATTAAATAATTAAGAGGGTTTTTGTTTATTACTATGCCTTTCAGTAAAACAATGCCAATGCTCTGTGAAGAAGACTGATTCCTTCAATTCGATATCTCCAGCGACTGATAAAAAAAAAAATACAACATTGGTCTACAAATAGTGGAGATATTTTCTCTGAATATTAAATAATTAAGAGGGTTTTTGTTTATTACTATGCCTTTCAGTAAAACAATGCCAATGCTCTGTGAAGAAGACTGATTCCTTCAATTCGATATCTCCAGCGACTAATAAAAAAAATACAACATTGGTCTACAAATAGTGGAGATATTTGCTCTGAATATTAAATAATTAAGAGGGTTTTTGTTTATTACTATGCCTTTCAGTAAAACAATGCCAATGCTCTGTGAAGAAGACTGATTCCTTCAATTCGATATCTCCAGCGACTGATAAAAAAAATACAACATTGGTCTACAAATAGTGGAGATATTTTCTCTGAATATTAAATAATTAAGAGGGTTTTTGTTTATTACTATGCCTTTCAGTAAAACAATGCCAATGCTCTGTGAAGAAGACTGATTCCTTCAATTCGATATCTCCAGCGACTGATAAAAAAAAAAATACAACATTGGTCTACAAATAGTGGAGATATTTTCTCTGAATATTAAATAATTAAGAGGGTTTTTGTTTATTACTATGCCTTTCAGTAAAACAATGCCAATGCTCTGTGAAGAAGACTGATTCCTTCAATTCGATATCTCCAGCGACTGATAAAAAAAATACAACATTGGTCTACAAATAGTGGAGATATTTTCTCTGAATATTAAATAATTAAGAGGGTTTTTGTTTATTACTATGCCTTTCAGTAAAACAATGCCAATGCTCTGTGAAGAAGACTGATTCCTTCAATTCGATATCTCCAGCGACTGATAAAAAAAAAATACAACATTGGTCTACAAATAGTGGAGATATTTTCTCTGAATATTAAATAATTAAGAGGGTTTTTGTTTATTACTATGCCTTTCAGTAAAACAATGCCAATGCTCTGTGAAGAAGACTGATTCCTTCAATTCGATATCTCCAGCGACTAATAAAAAAAATACAACATTGGTCTACAAATAGTGGAGATATTTTCTCTGAATATTAAATAATTAAGAGGGTTTTTGTTTATTACTATGCCTTTCAGTAAAACAATGCCAATGCTCTGTGAAGAAGACTGATTCCTTCAATTCGATATCTCCAGCGACTAATAAAAAAAATACAACATTGGTCTACAAATAGTGGAGATATTTTCTCTGAATATTAAATAATTAAGAGGGTTTTTGTTTATTACTATGCCTTTCAGTAAAACAATGCCAATGCTCTGTGAAGAAGACTGATTCCTTCAATTCGATATCTCCAGCGACTAATAAAAAAAATACAACATTGGTCTACAAATAGTGGAGATATTTTCTCTGAATATTAAATAATTAAGAGGGTTTTTGTTTATTACTATGCCTTTCAGTAAAACAATGCCAATGCTCTGTGAAGAAGACTGATTCCTTCAATTCGATATCTCCAGCGACTGATAAAAAAAATACAACATTGGTCTACAAATAGTGGAGATATTTTCTCTGAATATTAAATAATTAAGAGGGTTTTTGTTTATTACTATGCCTTTCAGTAAAACAATGCCAATGCTCTGTGAAGAAGACTGATTCCTTCAATTCGATATCTCCAGCGACTAAAAAAAAAAATACAACATTGGTCTACAAATAGTGGAGATATTTTCTCTGAATATTAAATAATTAAGAGGGTTTTTGTTTATTACTATGCCTTTCAGTAAAACAATGCCAATGCTCTGTGAAGAAGACTGATTCCTTCAATTCGATATCTCCAGCGACTAATAAAAAATACAACATTGGTCTACAAATAGTGGAGATATTTTCTCTGAATATTAAATAATTAAGAGGGTTTTTGTTTATTACTATGCCTTTCAGTAAAAACAATGCCAATGCTCTGTGAAGAAGACTGATTCCTTCAATTCGATATCTCCAGCGACTAATAAAAAAAAAATACAACATTGGTCTACAAATAGTGGAGATATTTTCTCTGAATATTAAATAATTAAGAGGGTTTTTGTTTATTACTATGCCTTTCAGTAAAACAATGCCAATGCTCTGTGAAGAAGACTGATTCCTTCAATTCGATATCTCCAGCGACTAATAAAAAAAAAATACAACATTGGTCTACAAATAGTGGAGATATTTTCTCTGAATATTAAATAATTAAGAGGGTTTTTGTTTATTACTATGCCTTTCAGTAAAACAATGCCAATGCTCTGTGAAGAAGACTGATTCCTTCAATTCGATATCTCCAGCGACTAATAAAAAAAATACATCATTGGTCTACAAATAGTGGAGATATTTTCTCTGAATATTAAATAATTAAGAGGGTTTTTGTTTATTACTATGCCTTTCAGTAAAAAAGAATGCCAATGCTATGTGAAGAAGACTGATTCCTTCAATTCGATATCTCCAGCGACTAATAAAAAAAATACAACATTGGTCTACAAATAGTGGAGATATTTTCTCTGAATATTAAATAATTAAGAGGGTTTTTTTGTTTATTACTATGCCTTTCAGTAAAAGAATGCCAATGCTCTGTGAAGAAGACTGATTCCTTCAATTCGATATCTCCAGCGACTAATAAAAAAAAAATACAACATTGGTCTACAAATAGTGAAGATATTTGCTCTGAATATTAAATAATTAAGAGGGTTTTTGTTTATTACTATGCCTTTCAGTAAAACAATGGCAATGCTTGTGAAGAAGACTGATTCCTTCATAGCGCGATCACTATTGACTGCTAAAAAATGAAGAAAACATTGGTCTACAAATTGTAGAAATATTTACTCTAAATATTAAATAATTATGAGCGATTTTGCTTATTAAAGTAAAGATAACTTCTCATTGCTAAAACTGTTAGTTTTACAATCTCACTTAAATACACACACATATATATAATGAGAGATTTCATTTGGAGTATACAAAATGGCATATACATCGTAAAGCGGACCATAATTGGTATAATTTTTTATTTTAATTATACTATGAAATTCTAAATTTTTGATTTCGTGAAAAAAATAATATCCTTATCCTTAAAAACAATAGCCTTGAAAAAAAAAAAAATAATGTTCTTATCCTTAAAAATAATATCCTTTTTAAAAAAATCCTCTTAAAAAATAATATCCTTGTTAGTATCTATTTAGGTTCATTTGTTATATTTACTATGCCTAAAATACATTATTTCTTCATAATACGCAAAAGATTCAACAATATATTATTACTATTGTTAAAAAATTTAAATTTTATTATTATTATTATTATTTCATATTTGCTGCAAAACGTTGAAATGTTAGTACACGTTTTTTGAAATCATTTGACGTATTGCATTTGAGTTAACTTCTTTTCAGAGAGAAGAATGATCAGTTGCTCTCTGTCGAGACAAAAACTGAAAATTTAGTCAGTTCAGATATGTTTTTTTTTTCTCCCTGTATCATAATTGAACTGATTATAAAACTCTTAGTAAAACATTTGTAAATTTTGTGATTTCTCTCCTTTTTAATGACATATTAAAAATAGTACATAAATTAATAGAGTACAGAATAGTACATTCTATAGAACAGAAATTTTTAATATTTGTTAAATAAAAACTGGAAAACAGAATAATTAAGCATCTCCATTTTCTTGAAATCCTCCTTTTCTTTCAAAGAAGGATCTATCTTAAATATATGTTTATATGAATGAATATTAGAATTTAAAGGTGAATAGTAGGAATTTTTCTTAATTCAATACATAATAACTTTAATAAGCTAATTTAGAAATGTAGATGCCTTTGCATTAAGATTTTTTGACGGATAATCTTAACTTTTAAAATTATAATACCCATCTGAAACTTATTATTTAAGAGAAAAATTATTTATTATTATTTTTTTAAATATTAAAATCTCGTTATATTTTGATGGCGATGTATCTGACAAAATTTTCTGACCTACACAAAAATTTTACTTTAATAATCAATTAATAAATTAAACAATGAAAATGTTTTGATTTTTCCTTTAGTGTTAAAGTGAACTAACCATCTAGATTCTTCTAGAACTTTTCTTCTAGATTGCTTGGAATTATGTATATTATTATATCATAATATAGATTATTATTATACACTTAAATATTAAAAAAACCTAGTAAACCTAATAAAAATACCTAATTTTATGCTACTAGATGGCGCTGCACACTAAAAAGTAATTGGCGCCATCTGACAGCATCATTAGTTAAGTTATTACAAAAAATAACGTTGAAATCTTATTGGTTTTATTACACTCATGTCCATAAATTAAGGATAATGAAGTTCAGGCAAAGAATGAGACAGAAGCAAAACAAATTTGACTTATTTGTAAAGTCTGTTTATTAAACAAAAGGTAAAGAGCAAAAAAGATGCTATATGTTTGACATAATTAATAAAAATTGCGATTTTTACTCCCTGGAGCAAATTTCAAAAAAGGACCTATTTACAAAAACAGTATAACATGGTTAGTATGATGGTTAATATGGAGTATGTCTCCCGGACGATGCAATACAGGCCTTACAACGCCTAGGCATGCTGAGTATCAAATTATCAATCTGATCTTGGGGAATATTACACCACTCATCAAGTAATGCCCTCCAAAGTTCCGGTTGACAGGTGGGAGGGGGTTGACGAGCTGCAATTCGTCGGCCAAGCATATCCCACACATGCTCTATTGGATTCAAGTCCGGTGAGTTGTAACTCGGGGGTGACCTGTGCTGTAACATCTACTCACATTACCATCATCTTGGAATCGTTGCCAAAGCCTGGAGATGACACTCTGGGCGATTCCAAGTTCCTCGGATACTTCCAGCTGGGTACGTCCACATTCCTGTCTTCCGATAATTCTACCACGTAAAAAATCATCCAAATGCTGCCTTTGTGCCATAACTATGCGGTTATTGCAGTGAAAGGCTTTTAAAGCGCTTGTGAACAATTTTACTTCTTTGCCACCATTCCTTATATACCCCTCTCTTACAGTCTCGTCATTGTGACGTACTATCCACGCCATCTGGTGGTTTCCTGTAATTTGCATATTCTTCTTCAAGATGTGTGTGATAATTCTACAGGTGAAACTTTTATTTTAGAGTTCAATTCTCTGTGTGATTCTGAATTATCCTTAATTTATGAACATGTGTATTTTCAAATTACTTAGAAACATTATTATATTAAATTATTATTATATTCATTATTATATTCATAAAAAAAAATTCTATCAGATAAAATTTAAAAAATATGGTGTGTACTTGGATAAGATTGAAAATTTTGTTTAGTCAATTCATGTTATTTTAATTTTCTAACAATATTTTTTCTAATAAATCATATCATAACTAAGAACACTAATTTTGTCATTCTGATAACAAGTCCTATATTGAAGTGAAATATATGCAACTATTCTTTTATTTTGGATACTTTGAATATTTTTCCATTTCAAATTTCCATTATATTTTCTCTCGTTGCGTAATCTTTTATTAAAACATAAAAAAAGGAAATTGTGATTATAGATTCAGATTTTTTTGTTCTGTCATTTACTGTAGATTTTAGATTACATGATCTTATTGTAGGATTTTGATTTATTAATCTGTATTTTACAGATTAAAAATCCAATCTGAATCTATAATTACAAATTCATTTTCTTTTCATTAACAAACAATCAACACTCTTTTCCCAAGAGAACATACCATCGAAAATAACACCAGAATCAATTTTTTCCCACAATACTCACTGCCTTTCAAAATGAAGTTCCAATGTCTATTTTCTCAAGAAAAAGAAAAGAAAAAAGAAATCCAAATATTATTTTCGCTGATGCGAGTAGTTTTAAAACAAAAACCCTGTTTGTGTTTGAAATTTAAATTTTAAATGAGACGCCTTCCTGCCAAAGAAAGAGAAGTTGAGAAAGTACTCATACAACTTTTATTCCATGACTTTTCGCCCTTTCACAACCTTTAACGATGCACCCAATTCCAGAGCACTTCAAGATCTCTGGAGGTAGAGATTTCTTATTGCAACCAACTCTTCGCTAGCGGTAATGAAGGTATTTCTCAGCTACTGGCATTCTCGGGCAAGAATGGTATGAATGCATACCTTTGGCACTAAGCTCAGTGTAGATTTCATTCCCCATTCTTGGAGAAAGAATATAGAAAGTTGGGTATAATCTAAAATTTTTTAAAGTAGGCGAATATACTCAGGCATAACTGCATTAGTCATTAAATGTATCAATCATACATGCTTTCTTAGAGTCTTATGGCAGTAGAACCTACATTTAGATTATGTGAATTTGAAATGTATGTATATTTTATTCAAGTGATAGCATATTTTCAGATTTAGTTTGTTGGAAAAACTTTTGGGAACTTTAATATTTGAGAATGGATTTCTTATAAGTAAGATAGTATTAAAACTGTTTTGAATTGTAGAAAAAAATAAGTTATGGAAATGATTCCATTATTCAAGGAATATTCTCCATTATTCAGAGAATATTAAATAATTTGTCTATCTGGAATATTCTTTGAATAATGAAATCATTTCATAACTGTTTTTTTTTTCTATATTTCAAACAGTTTTAATACTGTCTTACTTATAAGAATTCCATTCTCCAATATTAAGGTTCCAAACGTTCTTAAACACCAAAGAATGCCATATCTTTGGCATTAAGCTTAGTGAAGATTTCAGTCTCCATTCTTCAAGAAAGGAACATAGAAAGTTGGGCATAATCTAAAATTTTTTGAAGTATGAGAATATACTCAGACATAAGTGCATTAGTCGTTAAATGTATCAATCATCTGTTTGTTGGCTATGCTTTCTTATGGCAGTAGTAGATGCATTTAGATTATTTGAATTTGAAATGTATGTATATTTTATTCAAGTGATAGCATATTTTCAGATTTAACTTGTTGAAAAACTTTTGGGAACTTTAATATTTGAGAATGGATTTCTTATATTTAAGACTGTATTAAAATTCTTCAAAAAGTAGGAAAAAAAATATATCAGTTATGAAATTATTCCCTTATTCAAAGAATATTCAATAATTTGTCTATCAGGAATATTCTTTGAATAATGGAATAATTTAATAACTGTTATTTTTCTTCTACATTTCAAATAGTTTGGAATTCTTATAGGTAAGACTGTATTAAAACTACTCGTATTTAAAATGTAATGAAAAAAAATAACAGCTAAGAAATTATTCCATTATTCAAAGAATATTCCAGATAGACACATTATTGAATATTCTTTGAATAATGGAATTATTTCATAACTGATATTTTTTTTTCATTACATTTCAGAGAATTTTAATAGAGTCTTACTTATAAGAAATCCATTCTCAAATATTAACGTTCCAAACATTCTTAAGCACCAAAGCACATCTAAACTTTGAATGATTTTATATGATATCATTTGGAAAACATTTAAAATATATTTTAATAATTAATTACATGATTTAAAGTATTATTTTATATCATTTTAAAACCTCGGAAGAAAAAAATTACAACAACTTTACGTTCCTACGGCAGATTCGTCCTATGGTATAATTTTTCTGCAGTAGATTCAATGTTATTACAATTTTACATAAGATTCATCGTTAAATTCATTCCGTTCTTGTATTTTCATCATATCGCAAAGCAAGGTTCAATAAAAAATAGTTAACAAACAAATCCTGTTAAAGCATCGTTAATTATTCTATAATATAATCATTTCTTAAAATTTCTCTCATAATGGCCTGCAGTTAAGTAATAAAATCTAAAATAAATATTTTCAAAAAGTAAATCCACTCAAATATGTTCAAATGAATGTCAAAATAAAAATTATTTTCGGAGACATTTTATATTCTGTCACTTTATTGATAATTATATTTATTACAATCGTATTGTTTCTAAAACAGAGGTAATTTTTCTAAAAAAAAACAAAAAACAAAAAACAACATTTAGTTTTATCTGCAGGTGACATTAAAAAGAATCGGTCAATTAATGAAAAAAAAAACAGTGTATATATAGTATGTTAATGGAGTTTCTACGATATGGATTTGACAAGACTCATCTAAGAATTTAATTCGAAATTCTTCTAGTAAATCAAAATCTAATCAACTTTACTAATACAAGAAATATCACAAGTAATCCTAATAAATCTGTAATTCCATTTAAATTCGACGCTGGGTTGATGAGCGAAAGTAATACACGTAGAAGAAAAACCTTGAAACATAATTCCAATTTCCCCTCAAATACCTTCTTAGAACATTTTACAACACTTTTCTTAAATTGAAGTTTTCTACATTTTACCCACAAACATCATTATCCATTACTGGAAGTCTGGCAACATTTAATTGCTTTATTTTTTTTTTTTACCCACTGGGGGAACAGTGGGCTCACATCTAACTCGCAAATTAGAACTGCAAGCAGCAGATTCAATTTTCACTTTGCTTCTCTTTAATTACAGGTTTTGAATCAAACTGATGAAAAGAATGCTTCACAAATTGCTTTACGGGAGAGTTTCAGGCGCTATTTTTTTTTTCCTTTTTCATACTGGCTTCTTTCAGGTGTTTTAATTTAAATATTTGCTACCATCACACTGTTATTTTGATTATGTGAAAATTTCGATTTGATAAGAAGGATAAATTCGTTCATCGTTTTAATTATCTAGTGTTAAATCCCATTTGAAACTGAGGGAAAAGATAATTATCTTTTGAAACTGTTTATATTAGAAATATGAAGGTTTAATTTATTTTATTATTATTTTTTGTGCTTAATTTTCAAAACAATAATCAGGCTGAATTCACTAAAGATAAAGAAATATTTTTTATTTTAGATTAAATGTTAAAAATTCCATTTAAAGCAAAGAAATTTGTTTAATTTTTTTTTTTATTTCAGTTATATTCAATGCTACCTTTAATGCTACTTCCAAGAGTTCTTTATTTTAATTGTGTTCTTTAAAACGATACTTTGAACATTTATTTGGATTGAAAGTAATTATCTCCTCAAAAATAATTGTTTATCAAACACAGTAAATCCCATTTTCTCTTGCTTTTGTACAGATAATGAAACACGGATGGAAAAATATTATTATTTGTTGTATAATTATATTTTTGTTTGTTAATGTTCATTTTTTCATTTTCTAGTATTCATTTTTTCCTGTTTGATATCAGTTATTAAAAACGAGGTTTTACACTAAAAGAAAATTAAAATAATTGAATTCATTGAAATTGAAGCAATATTTAAACAATGTATCTTATTTCTGGTAGTGTATATATACCTTAATAAACCAAATTTCGTTATTTAGATCCTAAATTTTTTTTTTGTCCTGACTGTAGTTTTTGTATTAAACCAATAGTCTGAGATTGGTGGTATAAAATATTATGATAAATCTCCTTAATTAGATAGAAGATAGCTTATATATAGTGTGACTCATTGAATAAGTGCATTTTTTACGTTTTCAATTAAAATATTTCATTAAATATTTAAAATATTTAATTGAAAATGTAAAAATGCTCTAAATGCTAATTTTGTTAAAATGGAAAATTTATTATTTAACAACATTAAATTTTATTTGTCTGTCATAGTATATTATAACACTATATTTATTTTGCATGTCATAGTAACTGTCATATTATTTTTATTTACAGTTTAACATTTTTTATGATAAAGTAACCGGTTTACAAAGACTGGTTTTGGAATAAGAGAATATTTTATTTTATTATTATTATTATTATTGCAATAATATTATCTATATCATTAGTACAATAAACATTTTTTCAAATATTTATTATATATTTGAAAATTAGTAATAGTAGTTATTTATTTATGCATTATTATGAATATATTAAAACTATACTAAACAATATAATAAAGCAAAAAATGTAAATTAGCGTGCAACTAAGCTTTCTATTTACATATGTAATTTGACATCAAAATGAACCTGGTTCAATCCCAGATTTATATATTGGTTTTATTAAATCACATATTTAAATAGAAAGCTTAGTTGTCTGCATCATTCACACGTTAATTTGCATTTTTGCTTAATTGAGCTATTCAGGGAAGGATGATATTAGATACCCCATGATTGGTGGTGACGAGTCATGCACCATTCTGAAAATTATATTCGCTATAGCACAAAGTTCTGGAGCTATCTCAATATAAATTTTGCTTTAAAAATGCTAATTGTTGGTGATGGCTTTTTGTCAGTCTCGATATTAGATACTTCAAATTACATTTTGTGAACACAACTGAATTTTTTGGGTATATTACACGTTAATATAATTTTTTTTGAAATGAAAGCTATGCTGTCTGTCTGTGCTTGTGCTCCATCAAATACCTTTTTTAAAACAAATTTTTCCAATGAACAGTCCATTACCATCTTGAAAATATAATAAAATTCCCCATTATTATTTAAAAGAATGTATATATCTTAAAAGAATTCCAAACTAAATTCATAATCATTCTTGTACAAAGTTACATTCTTCACCAGGTAAAATAAAAATTTCTTCAGCAAATACACTCATCAAACATTGAAACAGCCATCTTATCCAAGAAGTTTAATGTTGCGAAAAATTTTCATGAAAGCTTACTAGATGAATTGAAATTTTTTTTATTTTTAGTGTATATCCGATTATTTTTATTTACTGAAGTGAAAACAAATTTTTGTTCCTAAAAAAGATAAAACACTATCTCTTGCTACTGGTTATTAGCATCTAACTGATCTCTTTCTAAATTTTTGCTGAAATGATACATAAATTTTCATCAAATATTTTCTACGCCAAAGATAGACTGTACGCGAAGATTAAGTTACAATGCTCGATTTAGTTCTGCAAAACCATTTTGAATGGAAAAAAGTCCCATCAGAAACGTTCTTCTTGCAAATAAAGAGCCATTTTTTTATTCTTTCTTTCTTTCTTAAAATAAAATAAAATCATTCTCGAGTGATTGACTCGGGATCATCTAAAGAGAGAAACTTCATCTTAGCAAACATTTAGAGTAAGAGAAAAGAAAATTTACTGATTACTGAATAGCTAGAAATGCTTTGAAAAATCGAATGATTATGATTTCTTTTCCTCTTCTCCCTCTCTCTCTTCTTTTTAAACATAAAATGACACTTTTATCTGAGGAACTCCAAATGGAAGACTCAGCAATTTGTTACAAGAAATGATTTTTGTCTGAATGTTGAAGGGGATAAAGAACATAACTTGATGGATGATCTATAAGAAGAATATAATCATGTTCTAATTTTTATCATTTTCTGCATTTAAATAATTTTGGTTAAATATAATGAAAATAATTTTTATGTATGAAATATTCCTGAATAATTCTAATAACCATACAATATAAATTTTTATACACATACACACACACACACACACACACACACACACACACACACACACACACACACACACACACACACACACACAAAAAAAATATTTAAATACACAATATTGATAAAAAATGGTATTGAAATTATCAAAATAAATATTAAATAAATATGTTTCTTAAATTTTTAAAAATTTAACTTAAGAATAGTAGACAGAATACAGGTCCTCTCCTAATTAATTGCTATTAGACATAAAACTTAATACAAATTTTAGCGAAAGTAACGTAGGTGAAAAATGTACATAACATTTCATTGTTCAATTTTAAAAATCGTAAAACATGCAAAATGTAGTCCAAAAAAGTTCATATGTAGAAAAAGTCCAATTTCTAAAAGCAGATTTTATGTATTCATATCATTGAAAGGTGGATATGCATCTTCACACACATGATGACCGATTGATTAGCACACTGGCATTTGGTTCCATAGGTTCGGGCTAGAGTCATAGCGGTGCCTATGGACGTTTGTAGTGGTACAATAGATTAAAACATTATATAACAATCTAATATAACTGTAGAGAGTTGGGCTGACAACCTTACTCTGTAAAAAGAAAAACCATCTCTTGTTTCAGAATCTGCCAGTGGGAAGATTGCCTTCGTCCACCATGAAGCTGTCATGTAAACTCAAGAAGAAGAATTGCTTTATAGTGCATCTATCTCTTGCATAAAGAGCTGTATGTAAGAGATAGACGCTGTAAGTAACTGTTTGTAAAATTTATAATTTCTTTTTAAACTAACAGTATAATTGTTATCTTTTCACAAAGTAAGGTTTACTAAAAAAATTAACATGTAAATCCTACTAAAGCATCGTTAATTTTTCTGCGGTATATTCATATCTTAAAAATTCTCTCATTCTCTCATTCTCTCATGAATAGCATGCATTCAAAAAAAAAAATATAAAAAAAAATACTTACAAAAAGCAAATCAACTAAAAATATGTTTAAACGGATATCGTTAAATATTACGTTTTTCGAAAACATTTCATAATACTGATAATTACACTTTCATGAAAACGATCATCTCATTCGAGTTTCTAAAATTTGTGCATTTTTTCACTAAAAATCTTATTTAATTTTATTTGTAGATGGCAATAAAATGAGTTCTATCAATTAATTAAAAAAACAGTGTATAGCACATTAATGAAGTTTCTACGATATGGATTTCACAAGAATCATCATAGGATTTAATTCGAAATTATTCTCGGAAATCAAAATCTAATCAACTCTACTTCTACAAGAAATATCGCCTGTAATCCTAATAAATCTGTAATTCCATTTAAATTCGACGCTGGGTTGATGAGCGAAAGTAATACACATAAAAAGAAGAAAAACCTTGAAACAAAATTCAATTTCCCTTCAAATACCTTCTTAGAATATTTTACAACACTTTTCTTAAATTGAAGTTTTCTACGTTTTACCCACAAACATCATTATCCATTACTGGAAGTCTGGCAACATTTAATTGCTTTTTTTTTTTATTACCCGCTGGGGGAACAGTGGCGCCCCTCACACCTAGAACGCAAATTAGAACTGCAAGCAGCAGATTCAATTTTCACTTTGATTCAAAACCTGTCATTAAAGAGAAGCAAACTGATGAAAAGAATGCTCCACAAATTGCTTTACGGGAAAGTTTCATGCGCCATTTTTTTTTTTTTTTCATGCTGGCTTCTTTCAGGTGTTTTAATTTAAATATTTGCTACCACACACTGTTATTTTGATTATGTGGAAAATTTCGATTTGATAAGAAGGATAAATTCGTTCATCGTTTTAATTATCTAGTGTTAAATTCCCATTTGTAACTTAGGGAAAAAAAAGGTAATTATCTTTTGAAACTGTTTATATTAGAAATATGAAGGTTTAATTTATTTTATTATTTTTTGTACTTAATTTTCAAAGCAATAATCAGGCTGAATTCAGTAACGATAAAGAAATATTTTACGTTAGATTAAACGAGCAAAATTCCATTTAACGAAAAACAATTTGTTTAAATTTTTTTTATTTCTGTTATATTCAATGCTACCTACAATTCTTTATTTTAATTGTGTGCTTTAAAACGATACTTTAAACATTTATTTGGATTGAAAGTAATTATTTCCTCAAAAAAAATGTTTAATCAAGCACAGTAAATCACATTTTATCTTGCTTTTGTACAGATAATGAAACACGGCTGAAAAAATGTTATTATTTTTGTATATTTATTTTTTTGGTTTGTTAATTTTCTGTTTTTATTTTCTGGTATTCATTTTTTTTTTTGTTTGAATACAGAGCATTTTTATATGATAACAGTTATTAAAACGAGGTTTTATATGAAAAGAAAAACTTAAATAATTGGATTCATTGAAGTTGAAGCAATATTTAAACATTATATCTTATTTCTATTATGTATATCCTTTAATAAACGAAATTTCGTTATTTAAATCCTTAAAATTTTTTGTACTGACTGTAGTTTTAGTATTAAACCAATGGTCTGATTTTATGGTGGTATAAAATATTTTGATAAATCTCCTTAATTAGATCGAAGATTTCGTAAATATAGTGTGATTCAGTAAGAGCATTTTATATTTTCAATTAAAATATAATTAATTTATATAACAACTACATATCCCTATATACCTTTGTATACCAAATTATAGTCGCTATTTTCTGAGAAGGTAAAGATAAATTCTACTTTACAAAATGTTAATTTTTATTTCTTGTTTTTGTTAATTTGAAGTTTCTATTATCAGGACATTTTTTGAACAAAGTGAATTTGAGTCAGGTATGTTTCAAGTTAATATAATCGACCACTAATAATAAATTCGACCACTTTATAGAGCATAATTTAATTTTTCCTGGTTAAATGTAAACGATTGAATAGTTTTTAATTCTTCAGTCTGTTAGCAAACTCAATTGAATCTTTAACCTCAGGTATATTTCCCATTAATATAAACTCTTGTAATAGAAGCTACCCTTTTTCAACTTTCAGTCATATGACGTTAAAGATTCTCTTGGGGAATGTGAAGCGATTGGTTTTTAGTGCTTAATTTTACCATTCTGTTAGCAAATTCAATAAATCTTTAACTTCGGGTATATTTTTGAATTAATATAAATTACCTTAGACGTGAGGCCACCTTTTAGATATGGGACATAAAAGTTTTCCATGATGAAATAAACTAATTTCTTGTTAATCTTGCACTATATGCGAAGGCTGAAAATTTCACTTTGGTATGATTTTTATAACAGAAATAGTGGTGGTGTTTGAATGAATTGAATTATATTGTACTTTAGGTTATAATCATTTTATTTTAATTTTTCAAGAATATTACTTTATTTTTTGAACAATTCTTTCAGTGGTGACTTGATGCTAATTTATAGGAGGGTCAGGCTCAAATTCACTGAATTTTCAGTCATAGCTACTTTTTTTCAGAAACAAAGTGACTGATGGCGATCTTGCCAATGAATATTTCATCTTAGTTCGCATTTGGAGGAAGCTTCTCTCAAACCACAAGCAAATGCGCAACTGGAAGACGATGTATTTGCCTAATTGTCAATAAAGTAAAGTGTTAGTGTCATGAATAAGTGGAAAATTTTACAAATGTTCAATAACAAAATAATATATTTTAAATGAAGTCTTTCTAGTTGGTGGAAATAAAAAGCTCAACAAGGAATACAAAATTACCCATTTTCTAAGGCAAAAGCCGATTGAATTATTATGTATCAAATTAACTTCGAAAAATTTTCTCCTTTTACATTTTCTTGTTTTTATTAAAACAAGCACGATGCCCTGGTTTTGATACAAGCACTAATGAAGCCAAATATATACACGTCATTTTTCAAGATGAAACGAATCGGTGAAACACTATAGACCATTGTCTGTGAGGCTGCGTTAACCATAATTTATTTTCAATCAATCAATTTCTGCAAAGAGCAGTCAATTTATATTTTGAAAATATAAAAATATTCCACATTTTTTAAAAAAGAACGTATATTAAACCCTATTTTAATACAAAGAATAATTAAGCCAAACATATACTTCATTTTTCAAGATGAAACAAAATACTGGAAACATTACAGACCATTGTCTGTGCACTTGTGTATCCTCAACTATTTATAAAACTCAATTTTTCCAATGAACAGTCCATTTCCATTTTGAAAATTTGAAAATATAATAAAAAACCCGTTATTATTTTGAAAGAGTGTCGTAACCTTAAAATGAATTCCAAACTAAATTCATAAGCATTTCAGTTCAAAGTACATTCTTCACAAGGTGAAATACGAATTTCTTCAGCAAATACACGCATCAAACATTGAAACAGCCATCTAATACAAAAATTTAATGTTACGGAAAATTTTACGACTAACTAGATGAATTGAATTTTTTTTTATTATATATCGCATTATTTTTACTGAAGTGAAAACAAATTTTGTTCGTAAAAAGATACAACATCATCTCTTGCTTCTGGTTAGTAGTACCTAACTGATCTCTTTCTAAATTTTTGCTGAAATGATACACAAATTTTCATCAAATATTTTCTAAACCAAGAGAGAGAATGTTCGCGAATATTAAGTTACAATGCTCGATTTAGCTCTGCAAAACCATTTTTGAATGAAAAAAAAAGGGTCCCATCAGTAACGTGCTTCTTGCAAATAAAGAACCATTTTTTTTATTCTTCCTTTCTTAGAATAAAATCAAATCATTCTCGAGTGATTGACCTCGAAAGCATATAAAAAAGAAAACTTCCTCATCTTAGCAAACATTTAAAGTAAGAGAAAGAAAAATTACTGATTACTGAATATCTAGAAATGCGTTGAAAAATCGAAAGATTATGATTTTCTTTTCGTCTTCTCTTTCTCCTCTTTTAAGCATAAAATGGCACTTTTTTTGTGAGGATCTCCAAATGGAAGACTCAGCAATTTGTTACAGGAAATGATTTTGCCTGAATGTTGAAGTGGATAAAAGACCTAATTTAATGTACATTCTGTAAGAAGAATCTATTCTTGCTCTAATTTTTATCATTTTATGCATCTAAATAATTTTTGGTTAAATATTCTGAAAAATTTATTTACATAATATTCTAGAACTATTCTAATGACAATGCAGATAACATTTATACACAAAAATTGGTTTCTAAATATACAACTCTTACCAATATTTTTTTTTTTTTTACAAAATATCAAAATAAATATGTTTCTTAAATTTTTACAAATTCAACTTAAGGAACGTAGACAGAATACAGATCCTCTGCTAGAGATTGCTATTAGACATACCACTTTATACAAATTTTAGCGAAATCAACATTATAAGTGAAATATAGTATAATGGCTGATGGCCGAGTGCCTAGCGCTCTGGTCGGTACCACAGATATCGGGTTCGAATCCCGGCGGTGCCCATGGATTTTTGTAGTGGTTCGAATCCACTTTAAGCCGTAGGTTCGGGGTCCTGACAAATGACTGTAAGAGTCACGGGATCCAAAAATCAGATTTCTACCTACGTATGCTCCATCACAACAGAAGCTGCTTCCTTCCCCTTCAATCATGAGTATGTATGGGCTCATGGGTTTGGCCAGCCAAGTGGGATAAGAAACAACAAACAGAATATAGTCGGACTCGTGGCTCAGTGGCTACGAGCGCCGTTGATGAGCATTAGGGCTGAGGCTCATTCCACTAGCTGCTTTGTTGTAGACACTGTTCCAAAACGAGGAGATTCGATGAAGACTTTGTGATGTTCCATATCTTGCCCTCGTGAGTCGGACTACCTGGGAGCTTTCCGGGTTTTCCCCATACGATATGCAAATGCAGGATTTAGTCCAAAAAGTCCTCCCGGAAGGCACTCCTTCAGCGTCACACAGCCAAGTCAGAATTCTATCTAGACTGCTCTAGTCAAATTCTATCTAGTGCTATCAGAAGCTGCCCCACCTTTCCTTCCTCTTCCATGACATCACACGGCTCTTGGACTTAACCTATAGGTTGCCCCCGTGTGGGATATAGTATACCATTTCATTAAAAGTTAAATTTTAAAAATCAAAATAAATGCGAAATGTAGAGAAAAAAATGTGTAAGGAAGATTGGTTTGGTCTGTCGCTCTACGGTCATTTTGTGCACACTTCAGGTAAATTACAGAGGGACCTACAGTTTAGTGTGGATTACTACTACTATTACACCACACCACATCACAGTGCCCAGAGTTGAGTTTCCCCCTTTACAGTTTGGGAATGAAGAGAAGACCTGATTGAACTCTGTGACGCTCTACGGTTATGTGAGACCGGGTTTTCATGACTAAAAGTTACAACCACTACAAACAACTATGGAACGAGATACCTACGGTTCGAGAGCCAGTGCGTATATGGTTCTGTACTGTACTGAGCATTTCACTACTGTAATCATTTCTTAAAATTTCGTTTTTCATAATGTCGTGCATTAAAAGTTAAAAATAATTTAAAAATTTTTTTTTAAAAATAAATCCGCACAGATACGTTTAAAAATCCATAAAAATTATTTTTTTTTCAAAACATTTTTATTATGTCATAGTATTGGATATAATTATACTTTATGAACATTATCCTGTTTCTCGAGTTTCTACATCTGCTAATTTTTTCATCAAAAACAAAAAAAAAAAAAAAAAAAAAAAAAACAGAAAAAAATTATTCAGTTTGACCAGCAGGTGGCATTAAATGATTTCAATAATTTAATGAAAAACAACATTGTATAGTACATTAATGAAGACTCTACGATGTGGGATTTTTTGACAAGACCATCATAGATTTAATCGCCGAATATCGAATCCTAATAATAAATTATTATTCCATTTTTAAATTGAAGCTGCGTTGATGAGCGAAAGTAATACACATAGAAGAAAAACCTTGAAACAAAATTCCAATTTCCCTTCAAATACCTTCTCAGAATATTTTACAACACTTTTTCTTAAATTGAAGTTTTCTGCATTGTACCCACAAACATCATTATCCATTACTGGAAGTCTGGCAACATTGCTTTAGCATATTTATTACCCGCTGGGGGAACAGTGGCGCCCCCTCACATCTAGAACGCAAATTAGAACTGCAAGCAGCAGATTCAATTTTCACTTTGCTTCTCTTTAATGACAGGTTTTGAATCAAACTGATGAAAAGAATGCTTCACAAATTGCTTTACGGGAGAGTTTCATGCGCCATTTTTTTTTTCTTTTCATACTGGTACCTTTCAGGTGTTTTAATTTAAATATTTGCTACCATCACACTGTTATTTTGATTGTGTGAAAATTTCGTTTTGATAAGAAGGATAAATCTTTGTTCATCGTTTTAATTATCTAGTGTTAAATCCCATTTTTTGAAACTGAGGAAAAGATAATTATCTTTTGAAACTGTTTATATTAGAAAATATGAAGGTTTAATTTATTTTTTATTATTTTTTTACTTAATTTTCCAAACAATAATCAGTTTGAATTCAGTAACGATAAAGAAATATTTTTTATTTTAGATTAAAGGTGCAAAATTCATTTAAGCAAAGCAATTTGCATGATTTTTTTTATTACGGTTATATAGTTCAATTCTTACCTTTAATGTTACCTCCAAGAGTTCTTTATTTTTATTGTGTGCTTTTTAAAACGATACTTTGAACATTTATTTGAAATGAAAGTAATTATTTCTCAAAAACAAATGTTTAAGAGCAGTAAATCACATTTTCTTGCTTTTGTACAGATAATGAAACCCGGCTGTAAAAAATTTTCTTATTTTTTGTACATTTATATTTTGGTTTGTTAATTTTCAGTTTTCATTTTCTGGTATTAACTTTTTGTGTTTGAATACAGAGCATTTTCTATGATAACAAATTATTAAAACGATGTTTTACACTAAAAGAAAAATTTAAATAATTGAATTCATTGTTGTTGAAGCAATATTTAAACATTGTATTTTATTTCTCACAATGTATATCCGTTGATAAATTAAAATTCTCATTATTTAAATCTTTAAATATTTTGCCTCAACTGTAGTTTTATTATCAAACCAATGGACTGAGATTATGGTGGTCTAAAATATTTTGTGAAAATATAATAAAAACCACGTTATTATTTTAAAAGAATGTACACCTTAAAAGAATTCCAAACTAAATTCATAAGCATTTTAGTTCAGAGTATATTTAGTTCATAGTTTAAGTTTTTCAGCAAATACACGCATCAAACATTGAAACAGCCACCATTTCCAAGAATTTAATGTTGCGTAAATTTTTATGAAACGTACTAGATAAATTGAAATTTTTGTTTTCTAGTATAAATCTGATTATTTTTACTGAAGTGAAAACAAATTTTGTTCCTAAAAAGATAAAACACTATCTCTTGCTACTGGTTAGTAGTACCTAACTGAACTCTTTCTAAATTTTTGCCGAAATGATACATAAATTTTCATCAAATATTTTCTAAGTCGAAAGAGAATGTTCGCGAAGATTAAGTTACAATGCTCGATTTAGTTCTGTAAAACCATTTTGAATGAAAAAGGGTCCCATCAGAAACGTGCTTCTTGCAAATAAAGAGACATTTTCTTTTATTCTTCTTTCTTAGAATAAAATCAAATCATTCTCGAATGATTGACTCGGAAGCATATAAAGAGAGAGAAGACTTCCTCATCTTAGCAAACGTTTAAAGTAAGAGAGAAAGAAAATTACTGATTACTGAATATCTTGAAATGCTTTGAAAAATCGAAAGATTATGATTTCTTTTCGTCTTCTCTTTCTGCCTTTTTAAACATAAATAGTACTTCACAAAAAAAAAAGTGTTCCTAATGGAAGACTCAGCAATTTGTTACAGGAAATGATTTTAGTCTGTATGTTGAAGGGATAATGGACATAATTTGATGGACATCCTTTAAGAAGAATTCTAATTCTAGCTGTAATTTTTAATCATTTTATGTATTTAATTAATTTTGGTGAAATATTCCCAAAAAGAATTTTAATTTAAGTATATCCTACCAAAAGTTTTATAACAATGCAATATACATATTTATACAAAAAAGTTGGTATTTGTATATAACACTTTTTACAAATTTGATTTTTTATGAAATTTTCAATCAATAATAAATAAATAAATATTTTTAAATTTTTACAAATTTAACTTTAGGATGGTACACAAAATACAGATCTTCTGCTAATTAATTGCTATTAGACATAACTATTTCATATAAATTTTATCAAAGTACCATTATAAGTGAAGGAATATATTATACCATTTCTTTGTAAAAAGCTACCTTTAAAATCGTAAAACATGCAAAATGAAAAAAAAAAAGGTTAAGTGACAAGAAAGTAGTTTTTTTTTTTTTGTTAGTTCAAATCATTGCAACTAGGTATGAATCTTCTGACAAATTTTTGGCAAGGCTAAAAAAAAGAGTGAAAGTTATAAACCCAAATCATTGCAACTAGGTGCGAAAATTGTTCACGAGAGTGAGTTCTCTTGCAAATTGTTCACGAGAGTAAAAATATAAGTGGAAGAAAATTATATATTCATACTTTAAAAAATATACATTTTGGAAATTGTAATATATGCTTTAAAAATGTAAAAAATTTCTTTTAAAAAAAGTATAAGAGTCACAAAGTAGTTTTTTGTTAATTGAAACTAAATCGTTATTGTAATTTCCAATTAGGCATGCCTTTTCTGGCAAATATTTTTCAAAAGTAAATCAGCTGAAATATGAAGACTTAAAAGTCTTTTGGAAGTTATTTACTCATTCTTTCTGAATTCTGAGTGAATAGTACTCTTATTGGCGTTTGGTACAATAGGTATATGGCTCGAGTCCGAATGTGACATGAATGATTCAGTTTAGTAGTTCAGAATTCACAGTGTATATATAAAAAAACAGTGTATATATAGTATGTTAATGGAGTTTCTACGATATGGATTTGACAAGAATCATCTAAGAATTTAATTCGAAATTCTTCTAGTAAATCAAAATCTAATCAACTTTACTAATACAAGAAATATCGCCGGTAATCTTAATAAATCTGTAATTCCATTTAAATTGCTGGGTTGATGAGCGAACGTAATACACATAGAAGAAAAACCTTGAAACAAAATTCCAATTTCCCTTCAAATACCTTCTTAGAATATTTTACAACACTTTTCTTAAATTGAGGTTTTCTATATTTTACCCACAAACATCATTATCCATTACTGGAAGCCTGGCGACATTTAATTGCTTTATTTTTTTTACCGCTGGGGGAACAGTGGCGCCCCCTCACATCTGGCTCGCAAATTAGAATTGCAAGCAGCAGATTCAATTTTCACTTTGCCTTCTCTTTAATTACAGGTTTTGAATCAAACTGATGAAAAGAATGCTTCACAAATTGCTTTACGGGAAAGTTTTATGCGCCATTTTTTTTCTTTTTCATATTGGCTTATTTCAGGTGTTTTAATTTAAATATTTACAGCCATCACACTGTTATTTTGATTATGTGAAAATTTCTATTTGATAAGAAGGATAAATTCATTCATCGTTTTAATTATGTAGAGTTAAATCCCATTTGAAACTGAGGGAAAAGATAATTATCTTTTGAAACTGTTTATATTAGAAATATGAAGGTTTAATTTATTTTATTTTTTTTTTGTGCTTAATTTTCAAAACAATAATCAGGCTGAATTCACTAAAGATAAAGAAATGTTTTATTTTAGATTAAACGCGCAAAATTCCATTTAACGCAAAGCAATTTGTTTTATTATTTTTTATTACGGTTTATATTCAATTCTACCTTTAATGTTACCTCCAAGAGTTCTTTATTTTTATTGTGTGATTTAAAACGATACTTTGAACATTTATTTGAAATGAAAGTAATTATCTCTTCAAAAATAAATGTTTATCAAACACAGTAAATCACATTTTCTCTTGCTTTTGTGCAGATAATGAAACACGGTTGAAAAAAAATGTTTTTATTTATTTGTATAAATATATTTTATTTTGGTTTGTTAATTTTCCGTTTTCATTTTCTAGTATTAAATTTTTTTGTGTTTGAATACAGAGCATTTTCTATGATAGTTATTAAAACGATGTTTTACACTAAAAAGAAAAATTGAAATAATTGAATTCATTGTAGTTGAAGCAATATTTAAACATTGTATTTTATTTCTCACAATGTATATCCGTTGATAAATTAAAATTTCATTATTTAAATCTTTAAATATTTTGCCTCAACTGTAGTTTTATTATTAAACCAATGGACTGAGATTATGGTGGTATAAAATATTTTGATAAATCTCCTTAATTAGAACGAAGATCACCTACATATAGTGTGACACATTGAGTAAGAGTAGTTATAAATTTCAAATTAAATATTTTAATTTAAATGAAATGTAAAAGTTCCCTAAACGAAAATGCAAATGTAAAATTTATTATTGAGCAAAATTAAATTTTATGCATTTTTATTTGCATAAAATACATTTTATGTACACTTTAACATACTTTTTATGATAAGGTGGTCTGTTTGTATTGAATGATTTTGGAATCATGGTATAAATATCATTATTATAAAGAAATTTTTTTAAAATGTGTATTAAAAGAATTATTTAATTATGAATTATTATGAACCATTTGAAAATATACTAAACTATTAAATCAATATATAAATATGAGTTTGAACGAGATTGATTTTGATGTCAAATTGTTTATGTAAACAGATTGCATAATAGCAAAGCTAATTTACATTTTTGCTTAATTATAGTATTCAGTGAATGATAATATTAGAATCCCAATGACTGATGGTGCCGAATGTTACGCTAATATATTGGCTATATAAAAAAAAATTTATCTGCATACCATATATACTAAATTATATATATTTAGTATGCCATATATACCATAACATATATTGTATACCAAATTATATACGTCATCGCACAATTCTAGAGTGGTATCAAGATAAATACTGCTTTAAAAAAAAAGTTAATTTTTGGTGATTTTTTGTGTCTGTAATATGAATTTTCTAATAGCAAGACTTTTGTGAACAACTGAATTTGATTTTCAGGTATATTTCACTTTAATATAAGCTCTTGGAATAGAATCTACGTCCACCCACTTTTCAGACATATGGCGTTCAAGTTTCTCTTGGTGAAATGTAAGCGATTAGCTTCAGTTTTTAATTTATCAGTCAGTTAGAAAATGTAGTTGAATCTCGGGTATATTTCACAGTTATAAACTCTTTAATTAGAAGCTACATCCGCCCACTCTTAAGACATAGGACGTTAAAGTTATTTTTCTGTGGAAATGTAAGCGATTGGCTTCAGATTTTAATTTGTCTGCCCTTTAGCAAACTCAAATGAATCTTTAACCTTAGAAATATGTCACCTTATAAACTCTTGAAATCTCATATAAAGATGTAAAAGTTTCTCTTTGGTGAAATCTTAAGCGATTGGATATTTAGTTTTTGTCAGCCCTTTAGTAAACAAATGAATCTTTAACCTTAAAAATATTTTAATTTAAAAACTCTTGAAATCTCAGTTAAAGACATAAACGTTTCTCTTGGCGAAATTTAAGTGATTGGTTTCAATATTTAATTTGTCAGCCGTTTAGTAAACTCAAATGAATCTTGAAACCTTAGAAATATGTCACCTTAACAAAACTCTTGAAATCTCATATAAAGACATAAAGTTTTTCTGTTGAAATTTAAGTGATTGGTTTCAATATTTAATTTGTCAGCCCTTTAGTAAACTCAAATGAATCTTTCAACCTTAGAAATATGTCACCTTAACAAAACTCTTGAAATCTCATATAAAGACATAAACGTTTCTCTTGGCGAAATTTAAGTGATTGGTTTCAATATTTAATTTGTCAACCGTTTAGTAAACTCAAATGAATCTTCAACAATTAGAAATATGTCAATTTTAACAAAACTCTTGAAATTCATATAAAGACATAAACGTTTCTCTTGGCGAAACAGTTATTCCATTTAACTTTCTATTTGTTTCATTAAATCAAACACAATACAAATGGTTTTATACAAACACTAATAAAAATAAGTCAATTTTTTCGGGAGAAAAAATCGAACGAATAGGTGAAATCTTACAGACCATTTCCATTGTGAAAATATAATAAAAAACCACGTTATTATATTAAAAGAATGTAACACCTTTAAAAGAATTCTTAAACTAAATTCATAAGTCATTTTAGTTCAGAGTATATTCTTCACAAGATAAAATACGAATTTCTTCAGCAAATACACCCATCAAACATTGAAACAGGCATCATATCCAAGAATTTAATGTTGCGTAAATTTTTATGAAAGCGTACTATATAAATTGAAATTTTTGTTTTCTAGTATAAATCTGATTATTTTTACTGAAGTGAAAACAAATTTTGTTCATAAAAAGATAAAACACCATCTCTGGCTACTGGTTAGTAGCATCTAACTGAACTCTTTCTAAATTTTTGCTGAAATGATACATACATTTTCATCAAATATTTTCTGAACCAAGAGAGAATGTTCGCGAAGATTAAGTTACAATGCTCGATTTAGCTCTGCAAAACCATTTTGAATGAAAAAGGGTCCCATCAGAAACGTGCTTCTTGCAAATAAAGAGCCATTTTTATTTTATTCTTTCTTTCTTAGAATGAAATCAAATCATTCTCGAGTGATTGACTCGGATGCATATAAAGAGAGAAGACTTCCTCATCTTAGCAAACGTTTAAAGTAAAGAGAAAAAAAAAATTACTGATTACTGAATATCTAGAAATGCTTTGAAAAGTCGAAAGATTATGATTTCTTTTCGTCTTCTCTTTCTCTTCTTCTTTTTTTAAATATAAATGGCACTTTTTTTTGTGAGGGACTCCAAATGGAAGACTCAACAATTTGTTACGGGAAATAATTTTTGTCTGAATGTTGAAATAGATAAAAGGCAAAACTTGATGGACGTTCTGTTAGAAGAAGAATCTAACCTTGCTCTAATTTTTAGCATTTCATGTATTTAAATAATTTTCTTTAATTATACTGAAAAGAATTTTTATTTACATAATATTCTAGAACTATTCTAATGACAATGCGAGATAAACTTTTAATCTTTCATTTTTTTTTTTTTTTTTGGTTTTTAAATATACAATTCTTTTCACCAATATTACTTTTTTTTTTTTTCTATAAAATATCAAAATAAATATGTTTTTTAAATTCTTACAAATTTAATTTAAGGAAGGTAGACAGAATACAGATCACCTGCTAGAGACTGCTATTAGACAGACCACTTCATACAAATTTTAGCAAAATTAATATTTTAAGTGAAAGAATATATTCAATCATTTCATTAAAAGTTACATTTTAAAAATAGTGAAACTTGCAAAATGCAGAGCAAAATTTCACGTGCAAGGAAGAAATTTAGTTTTTTGTTAATTCATGTCATTGCAACTAGATATTCCTTTCTACACAAATATTTAGCATGAGTGAAAATATTAAAACTAAAAAAATATGTTACACTGCGTAAAAAAAAAGGACAGGGTTTTTGCCAATTAATATCTCTTATTTTCTCCTAACTACCAGATATTTATGCAGATTTAGTTTAATGACCCTTTTTTTTCATTTTAGGCAAAATTAAACATCTACCACTAATATTAATAATAAAATTAGTATATATAATTTCCGATGCGTAAAAAAAGTAGGAGGACACTTGCTAATATATTTAATTTAGTGAGTTGTTCTTTAGTTAAATAGTGATTTTGTACTTTGTTATATCCCTTTCTGTCAAAACAATCTACTTTGTTTAAAAGTTACGCTGTTTCTCCGTTCTCAGAAATGCCTAAAAGGAATACATTTGAACGATTTTCAAAAGGTCAAATTTCCCCATATCATAATGATGGTAAAGGTGTCAGAGATTGCTCGATTGTTGCATGTGAGCCCCAATACGGTTTCAAACTTTATCAGAAATCCTTATAAAAATGGAGAGAAAAAGAAGACTGGTAGACCGAAAAAATTAACACCACGTAATGAAAGAAAATTTGTTCGAAGAAGAAAGAACAACAAAGGAAGTGTTTCAAAGGCAAGAAATCAAGTAGGACTTGATCATGTGACAGAAACAAACAGTTTACAACTATATTAAAAGATCTAAAAAATTCATTTTTCAAAAAATGGAAACATCATCCTAAGTGGAGACAAGCTCACATTTAACCGTTTAGCGTGGGCTAAGGAGCACATGTCTTGGACTACAGAATGGACTTCTGTGATATTTTCCGATGAAAAGAAATTTAACTTAGACGGTCCAGACGGATATCAGCACTACTATTGTGGGGAATGAAAACGAATACTATTCAACACGACAAATGGAAGGAGGGAGTTTAATGGTTTGGTTGGCTGTTGGATACGGAGGAAGGACAAGTCTGGTTTTCTTAAATGGTAGGCAAAAACATACAGACTACATTCAAGTGCTGAGCTTCTTCTTATGGGTCTGACAAAGTGGAAGTTTCAACAAGACGGAGCTTCCTTCACACCGCGACTGGAGTCAAAAAAGTGTGGTTCCTAACAAATAATGTGGATGTTTTACCATGCCAACCAAAAGTCCTGACCTTAATATAGTAGAAAACATCTGGGCAATGCTAGTTCGTCGAGTTTATGCTGATGGAAGGCAATTTGATTCGCTAACTCAGCTTCGAGAAGCATTGAATGACTCGTGGGACAATTTTTGTCAAACAGAAGTTCAATCTCTATACAATTCACTTCCAAACAGAATATTTGAAGTTATAAAAGGCCAATGGGAAGAACATTCCTTATTAAAATCACTATTTTTTCATTCATTATAATGCTGTCCTTCTACTTTTTTACAAAGTTTCAAAAAGAAAACTATTTTTGTTGCCTTTAATATTTTTATGTTTGAATATCATAATTCTGATGTTAAAATTGTATTTTTAAAATATTTGTAAAATGTTTCTAATAAAAAATTTTAGTAAAAATAAAATATTTTTCGGTTATTTTACAAAATCAAGTGTCCATCTACTTTTTTTACGTAGTGTATATACAAATTCTTTAAGAAGTAAAACTTATAGGATGATATACAGTTTAAAAAAACTTAAGGAAGGTAGATAAAATACAGATCATTTGCTAGAGATTGCTATTAGACATACCACTTCATACAAATTTTCTTGAAAGTATCATTATAAGTGAAAGAATATGTTATACCCTTTTACTGAAAAAAGTTACATTTCAGAAATTGTAATATATGCAGGAAGTGGGAAAAAAAAAGGTCATATGCAAGGAAGTTTTTGTTGATTCATATTATTGAAACTGAATGATTCTGCACACAAATGTTTGTTTATGAGTAGGAACATTGGGCGAATAACTTCATTTTTATTCTTTAAAAAATATACATATTGGAAATCGTAAAAAGGAAGTTTTTGGAAGGAAGGAATTTTTGTTATTTCAAATCATTGCAATTAAATATATGAATATTCTCACAAATATTTGGCTACATTAAAAACTTTAAAAAGTGGAAGTTATACACCCATTCTTCTGATGATTGAGTGACTAGCGCTCTGACGTTAGGTACAATCGGTATAGGGCTAGAATCCCGAAGATAACATGGATGCCTGTAGTAGTTCAAAATCCATTTTAAACTGTAGGCCACAGTCTTAATATGACTGTGCAGCGCAGGGATTCTAAGTCTACCCCGTGAAAAGAAAACAATATATCATGTTTCGGAATCTTGGAAGGAAAGCCTTGGTCCACACTAGGGCTGCCACGTTATTGAAGAAGAATTTATTTATAATGCATCTATCTCTTATATATATCTTATATACTGACTCCTTTAAATAAGTGTCTGTAAAGTTTATAATTTCTTTTAGTAGACCAATAGTATCGAAAATAGTATAGATAGTAGTAAGTAAAATAGTAATAGTATCGAATATCGAAAATATATCAAACAAAATAATTAAGCACAAATACAAACTAGCGTGCGAATGACACAGGCAACTAAGCTTTCTATTTACATACGTAATTTGACATCAAAATGAACCTCGTTTGAACACGGAATTTATGTATTGGTTTTATTAAATCACGCATGCAAATAGAAAGCTTAGTTGCCTGCATCATTTGAACGCTAATTTCTATTTTTGCTTACCAAAATATTCAATTAATGGTAATATTAGATACTCAATGACTAATGGTGATGATCGTCATTTCGAAAATTATATTCTCGATAGTACAGTTCTGGGGCTATATCAAGATAAATTCTGCTTTTAAAAAATGTTAATTGTTGGTAATGTTTTGCGTAATATCAAGACTTTTTGTCAACACGACTGAATTTGATCCTCGGATAAATTTTACGTTAATATTTTAGCTCTTGAAATAGAAGCTACGACCACCCACTTTTAAAGCATACGGCGTTAAAGTTTCTTTTTTGGTGAAATGTAAACGACTGGCTTCAGTTTTTAATTTTTTAGTAAACTCAAATGAATCTTAAAGTATATATATTATATTAAAGTATATTTCACGTCAATATAAACTCTTAAAACAGAAGCTACTCTCACTAAGTTGTATGACATATGGCGTTAAATGCTTTTCTTGGTGAAATGTAAGCGATTGGCTTCAATGTTTAATTTGTCAGTCCTTTTTTAAACTCAATTGAATCTTTAATCTCATGTATGTTTCAGGTTAATATAAACAGTTGAAATATTGACCACTTTTAAGATATGTGTCGCAAAAGCTTCCTTTGGTGAAATTAGTAGAATAATATTTTCTTGGCGAGGTTGCCTATTGACGAAAGCTGAAAATATCTCGTCGGCATAATTTTTATAATAGAAGGGTTGGATTTTTAATGAATCTCTATATACAATAATAGTAAACTATATTGTACTTATAAGAGTGTTATAACCATATTTTAATATACTGTTGTACTTTCGAAGAAAGATTCTTGCCAGTGGTAACTTGCGCAACTAACTTGAAGGCTCAAATTAGCTCAATTCGTCTTTTTTATAGCTATTGTTTTTCAGTAAATAGGTGACTCGACGGCGATTGTGCTAATATACGCACGGCATCTCGCATCGTGTGTTTTTTGTTCATCTTCTCATACCACAAGCAAATGCGCAACCGGAAGGCGATGTCTTATACACATCACCTATAAAATAAAAATAAAGTGTTAATGTCATGATTAAGTGGAAAATGCGCAACCGGAAGGCGATGTCTTATACACATCACCTATAAAATAAAGTGTTAATGTCATGATTAAGTGGAAAATGCGCAACCGGAAGGCGATGTCTTATACACATCACCTATAAAATAAAGTGTTAATGTCATGATTAAGTGGAAAAGTGGAAAAGCGCAACCGGAAGGCGATGTCTTATACACATCACCTATAAAATAAAGTGTTAATGTCATTAAGTGGATTAAGTGGAAAACGTCATGATTAAGTGGAAAACCGGAAGGCGATGTCTTATACACATCACCTATAAAATAAAGTGTTAATGTCATGATTAAGTGGAAAACGCGCAACCGGAAGGCGATGTCTTATACACATCACCTATAAAATAAAGTGTTAATGTCATGATTAAGTGGAAAATGCGCAACCGGAAGGCGATGTCTTATACACATCACCTATAAAATAAAGTGTTCATGTCATGATTAAGTGGAAAATGCGCAACCGGAAGGCGATGTCTTATACACATCACCTATAAAATAAAGTGTTAATGTCATGATTAAGTGGAAAATGAGGTCCCCCAAATGTTCAGTAATTAAATATTTTATTTTATATAAAGTCTTTCTAGTTGGTAAAATACAAAATTTAAAAAAAAAAAAAACTAATTACTATGTTTCAAATTAACTTGCTCTTAATAATATTATCCATTTACATTCTATGGCTTTTAATAAAAAAAAAAAAAAAAAAAATACTAACTGGTTTAAAGCAAATACTAATGGAACCAAATATATGTTTCATTTTCAAGTTGGAACGAATAGGTGAAGCATTACACATCATTGTCTGTGTGCTTGTGTTCTATCAACTGTTTTTAAAACCAATTTTGCAATAAACAGTCTATTTCCATTTCGAAAATATAATAAGATTCCCCATTATTATTTTAAAAGAATGTACACCTTAAAAATAATTCCAAACTAAATTCAAAGCATTTCAGATAAAAGTACATTCTTCAGAAGTGAAATACGAATTTCTTCAGGAAAAACACGCATCAAACACTGAAACAGCCATCTTATCCAAGAAGTTTAATGTTGCGGAAGTTTACTAAATGAATTGAATTTTTTTTTATTTGTTAGTATATATCCGATTATTTTTACTGAAGTGAAAATAAATTTTGTTTCTAAAAAGATAACACACCATCTCTCTCTACTGGTTAGTAGTACCTTACTGATCTCTTTCTAAATTTTTGCTGAAATGATACATAAATTTTCATCAAATATTTCCTAAGAAGAGAGAAAATGTTCGCGAAGATTAAGTTACAATGCTCGATTTAGCTCTGCAAAACCCATTTTTTGAATGAAAAAGGGTCCCATCAGAAACGTGCTTCTTGCAAATAAAGAGCCATTTTTATTTTATTCTTTCTTTCTTAGAATAAAATCAAATCATTCTCGAATGATTGACTCACAAGCATATAAAGAGAGAAAACTTCCTCATCTTAGCAAACGTTTAAAGTAAGAGCAAAAGAAAAAAATTACTGAATATCTAGAAATGCTTTGAAAATCGAAAGATTATGATTTCTTTTCGTCTTCTCTTTCTCTTCTTTTTAAACATAAAATAGCCTTTTTTTTGTGAGGAACTCCAAATGGAAGACTCAGCAATTTGTTACAGGAAATGATTTTTGTCTGAATGTTTGATAAAGATAAAATTCTGACAAAACTAATTTGATGGACAATTGCATTTAAATAATTTTTTTTAAATATGCTGAAAAGAATTTTTTATTTATGTAATATTCTACAAAAAGTTTTATAAAATGCAATATAATTTATACAAATATTGGTATTTCTTTTTGTCTTTTCTCTCTCCTTCTTTTTAAACATAAAATGGCACTTTTTTTTGTTTTATGTATTTAACAGGAAATGATTTTTGTCTTTGTAGGGGATTAATTATTGATGTTCTAAGAAGAATCTAATCTTGCTCTAATTTTTATCATTTTTATTTAAATAATTGTGGTTAATATTTTAAAAGAACTATTTACCTAATGTTCTGACTATTATAAAGACAATGCGAGATAAACTTTTTATACACAAAAATTGTTTTTAAATATACAACTCTTTTCCCCAATATGATTTTTTTTTTTCTATAAAATATCAAAATAAATATGTTTTTAAATTCTTACAAATTTAACTTAAGGAAGGTAGACAGAATACAGATCATCTGCTAGAGACTGCTATTAGACAGACCACTTCATACAAATTTTAGCAAAATTAATATTTTAAGTGAAAGAATATATTATATCATTTCATTAAAAAAAAATTACATTTTAAAAATAGGAAACTTGCAAAATGCAGAGCAAAAATTTCACGTGCAAGGAAGAAATTTTAGTTTTTTGTTAATTCATGTCATTGCAACTAGATATCCCTTTCTACACAAATATTTGGCATGAGTGAAAATATTAAAACTAAAAAAAACATGTTATATACAAATTCTTTAAGAAGTAAAACTTATAGGATGATAGACAGTTTAAAAAAATTTAAGGAAGGTAGATAAAATACAGATCATTTGCTAGAGATTGCTATTAGACATACCACTTCATACAAATTTTCTTGAAAGTATCATTATAAGTGAAAGAATATATTATACCATTTTTTTTTTTTTTTTTTTTTTTTGATGAAATATCAAAATAAATATGTTTCTTAAATTTTTACAAATTCAACTTAAGGAAGGTCTAGATAGAATACAGAAGATCTACTAGAAACTGATATTAGACATACAATTTCATACAAATTTTTCGAAAGCCACATTACTACCTTGCCCAAAAGTAAGACCAAGTACTTTATTTTCAAAAAATCTTTATTTATTCTTCCAAATTTATTTCATCCCCTTCAAAGTAATCCCCTCCGGACACAATGCACTCATGCCAACATAATTTAATGGACGTTCTGTTAAAAGAAAAATCTAACCTTGCTCAATTTTTATTTCATTTTATGTATTTAAATAATTTTGGTTAAATGGGCTGAAAAAATTTTAATTTATGTATCATTCTAGAAAATTCTAATGAAAATTCAATATAAATTTTTATACGCAAATTTTTTAATTAAATATATAACCATTTTTATCAATAGTATCTTTTATATATATATTTTTTGGTATTTTTATACGACGATCGACACGATCGTCATCACATTTCTGGAAACAGTGGCTGCAAAATATACCTTCATCTTGAACCTGACCCTCCTGTACGCATGCTGTGCAAGTTACCACTTTTCGAAGAATCGTTCGTCAAAAGTACTGGTAAATAACATTATAATAAAATATGGTTAAAATTCTAATATAAGTGCAATACAGTTTGTATTAATATATAAAATATTTTAATTGAATATTTAATTAAATATTTTAATTGAAAATACTTTTACTCAGCGAGTCACCTTATATGCAAGCGATCGTCAATCTAATCAAGGAAGATTTATGAAAATATTTACATACAGTATCATATTATTTTAAGATCATTGTTTTAATAATAAAAGTACAGTCAATACAAAACACTTTTAAGGATTTAAGTAACGAAATTTCGTTTATTAAGGGATATACATAATGAGAAATAATATACATTGTTTAAATATTGCTTCAACTTCAAAGGATTCAATCATTAAATTTTTTTTAGAATAAAACCTCGTTTTAACAAAGAAAATGAATACTAGAAAATGAAAACTGAAAATTAACTAACCAAAGCAAAAATATAATTATACAACAAATAATAACATTTTTTTTTAGCCGTGTTTCATTATCTGTACAAAAGCAAGAGAAAATGTGATTTACTGTGTTTGATAAAAATTTGTTTTTGTGGAAATAATTACTTTCAATCCACATAAATGTTCAAAGTATCGTTTTAAAGCACACAATTAAAATAAAGAACTCTTTGAAGTAGCATTAAAGGTAGCATTAAATTTAACTGAAATAAAAAAAAAAATTAAAACAAATTGCTTTGCGTTAAATGGAATTTTGCACATTTAATCTAAAATAAAATATTTCTTTATCGTTACTGAATTCAGCTTGATTATTGTTTTGAAAATTAAGCACAAAAAAAAAAAAAAAAAAAAACAACAATAAAATAAATTAAACCTTCATATTTCTAATATAAACTGTTTCAAAAGATAATTATCTTTTTTTCCTAAGTTTCAAATGGGATTTAACACTAGAAAATTAAAACGATGAACGAATTTATCCGTCTTATCAAATCGAAATTTTCACATAATCAAAATAACAGTGTGATGGTAGCAAATATTTAAATTAAAACACCTGAAAGAAGCCAGTATGAAAAAAAAAAAAAAATGGCGCATGAAACTCTCCCGTAAAGCAATTTGTGAAGCATTCTTTTCATCAGTTTGATTCAAAACCTGTAATTAAAGAGAAGCAAAGTGAAAATTGAATCTGCTGCTTGCAGTTCTAATTTGCGAGCTAGATGCGAGGGGGCGCCACTGTTCCCCCAGCGGGTAAAAAAAATAAAGCAATTAAATGTTGCCAGACTTCCAGTAATGGATAATGATGTTTGTGGGTAAAACGTAGAAAACTTCAATTTAAGAAAAGTGTTGTAAAATATTCTAAGAAGGTATTTGAAAGGAAATTGGAATTTTGTTTCAAGGTTTTTCTTCTATGTGTATTACTTTCGCTCATCAACCCAGCGTCGAATTGAAATGGAATTACAGATTTATTAGGATTACCTGCGATATTTTTGTAGAAGTAGAATTGATTAGATTTTGATTTCCGGAGAATAATTTCGAATTAAATCCTAAAATGAGTCTTGTCAAATCCATATCGTAGAGACTTCATTAATGCACTATACAGTGTTGTTTTTCATTAATTGATCGAACTCATTTTAATGCCACCTGCAGGTCAAACTGAATCATTTTTTCAGTTTTTTTTTGTGGAAAAAAATCATCAGTTGTAGAAACTCGAGAAAGATGATAGTGTTCATGAAAGTATAATTATCAATAATATGACAGAATATACTACTGTGTCCAAAAAGTAAAACCAATTTTCATATTTAAAATAACCGGGTCTTAACGAATTTCAATTTTTTTTTTTTTTAGGTTGCTGGCACTGCCCTTCACATGTATAATCATGAAAAATATGTTAACTGTAAATAAAAAAATGCTTTAACTAAAAACAGAAAATAAAATATAATTTTGTTAAATATCAAATTTTACATTTTAACAAAATTACAGTTTTAGAACACTTTTAAATTTTTAATTAAATATTTTACTTGAAAATGTTTTAAATTTTTAATGAAATATTTTAATAGAAAATAAAAAAATGTCTTTACTCAATGAATAACCCTATATGTAGGTTCTTCTCTAATTAAGTAAGATTTTTCAAACTATTTTAATACGGTTTCATACCATCTTAATCTCAAACCATTGGTTTTAATAATAAAACGACAGTAAAAAAATACAAAATTTTTTGTAAGGATTTAAATAACGAAATTTTGTTTATTAAAAGACTATACGTTGTGAGTAATAAGATGAAATGTTTAAATATTGCTTCAACTGCAATGAATTCTATTATTGAAATTCTTCTTTTAGTGTAAAACCTCGTTTTAATAACATTCATATAGAAAATGCTCTGTGTCCATTAAAAAAAAAAATACCAGAAAAGGAAAACTAAAAATTATTTAACCAAAACTAAAATGTAATTATACAACAAATAATAACATTTTTTCCAGCCTTGTTTCATTATCTGTACAAAAGCAAGATAAAATGTGATTTACTGTGCTTGATAAAAATTTGTTTTTGTGGAAATAATTACTTTCAATCCACATAAATGTTCAAAGTATCGTTTTATCCCCACACAATTAAAATAAAGAACACTTTGAAGTAGCATTAAAGGTGTAGCATTGAATATAACGTAATAAAAAAAAAATTAAAACAAATTGCTTTGCGTTAAATGGAATTTTTCACGTTTAATCTAAAATAAAATATTTCTTTATCGTTACTGAATTCAGCCTGATTATTGTTTTGAAAATTAAGCACAAAAAAATATATAATAAAATAAATTAAACCTTCATATTTCTAATATAAACAGGTTTCAAAAGATTATTATCTTTTTCCTCAGTTTCAAATGGGATTTAACACTAGATAATTAAAATGATGAACGAATTTATCCTTCTTATCAAATCGAAATTTCCACATAATCAAAATAACAGTGTGATGGTAGCAAATATTTAAATTAAAACACCTGAAAGATGCCAGTACGAAAAAGAAAAAAATGGCGCATGAAACTTTCCCGTAAAGCCATTTGTGAAGCATTCTTTTCATCAGTTTGATTCAAAACCTGTAATTAAAGAGAAGCAAAGTGAAAATTGAATCTGCTGTTTGCAGTTCTAATTTGCGAGCTAGATGGGGGGGGCGCCACTGTTCCTCCAACGGGTAAAAAATAAAGCAATTAAATGTTGCCAGACTTCCAGTAATGGATAATGATGTTTGTGGGTAAAACGTAGAAAACTTCAATTTAAGAAAAGTGTTGTAAATATTCTTAGAAGGTATTTGAAGGGAAATTGGAATTTTATTTGGTTTTTCTTTTGTGTGTATTACTTTCGCTCAAAAATCAACCCAGGTGGAATTTAAATAATTACAGATTTAATGGATTACCTGTATATATAGAGTTAATTAAAATTTTGAATTCCGGAGAAGAATTTAAATTAATGTTTCTATGATGACTCTTGTCAAATCCATATCGTAGAAACTAATGTGCCCAAATATATACACTAATTTTTTTTCATTAATTGATCGAAAACTTTTAATTCCCCATGCAGGTCATACTCAAAGTAATTTTTCAACTCATTTTGGTGAAAAAAAAATCATCAGTTGTAGAAACTAGAGAAATATGATTGATTCATAAAAGTGTAATTATCAAGTCTTATGAAAGAATGTAAAATGTTTTGAAAACAGTAATTTTTAACGATATCCTTTTTAAACATATTTGTGAGGATTTTTATTTTTGAAAATTTTAGATTTTTTAAATTTAAATGCTGGCGACATTATGAAAGAAATTTTTACCAGTCGAATTTAACAGTACAAAAAAAATTAGTGATCCTTTAGAAGGATTAACTACGTGTTAATTATTTTAATAAGCCTTGCTTTGTGAAATGATGACAGTTATACCGTTATATATACTGTAAAAGAAATTATAAATTTTACAAATTTTTTTGAAAGGAGTCGTATACTGCTGTCCTAAAAAGTAAAACCAACTATTTTTTTTTCCCAAAACTCTTTATTTATTCTTCCAAATTTTCTTCATCGCCTTCTAAAAGTTCTTTCCCCTCCGGAACACAATGCACTTATGCCAACTTTTTTTCCAATCCTCAAGGCATGCAAAAGTCATCGGCAAATTGGGCTTCAAATCGCTCGGCGATTCACGTTGAATATATTTCATTCAGATTCAATTTTTATTCATAGAAATTAGATTATATTTTATTTAGAAATTTTTATTTATAGAAATTAGATTATATTTTATTTTGAAATTTTTAGTTATTCTAACTGAAGTTTTTCTGTTGTTAACGTAATTTTTGAATATTTTTGAGTAGTTTTTACCATAGAGTGTGTGCTTATAGATTCAAGTTTGTGTCACACCTTTTGAACATTCTCATTGATTGAATTTCGTTCTGAATCGCATCAAAACGAGAACACAACAAAATTACTGTAAACGACATCTGAGATTCAGACATGCTACAAAATAAATCTCTTCTTCCAATTCAACTCCAATTGGTTTACAGTAGAAAGTTAAACAACCCATTGGAATCAACTCGATAAAAATTCCGATCGTTACAACTTAGAGTAAACATCCACCCAGACAAATCTGTTCAAAACGTATTTGATATCGAACCAAATCCACTGCCCCTATATTTGATTAAGGGTGAAAGACGGAACCGAATTTCAGTCACCTGGATTCGATTCTTCAATGTTTACAGAATGTTTGGGATTTGATAGAAAATCCTTTTCCAATTTAGTTCTTGTTTGTATGAGGGTCGAATTTAATTACTCACCATTCGGATAATATAGGGTGGGCAATTATTGGTGTTTACTTGAGAACGGCGTTGATAAATTATTGTAAAACAAAAGTGGTATTTCGTTGGTTTGCTGTTAATAAATGTTAATAATCATTTGGATTCAAATATTGCAGTTCTAATGTATCAAAGGAAATTTTGTATTATAATGTATATAATTTAAGTGGGTCCATCAGCATATTTCTAGGGCACACTAAAATTGAAACAATTCGATTTCTTTTTCATTATTCGACTCCAAATTGCAAAATCAAAAAATTTTTTTTTTTTTTTTATGTGAATACCATTTTTCTATTTATATACCTAGCATATTTATCTCTTATGTAATATCTCCCTGCCTTTTTTTTTTTTTTTTTTCCTTATTACCTTTGTCCATAATTTTGCAGCAACTGCTCCTACCGTCGATTTATTTATTAGCTATTAAGATTTTCTAAATTCTATAATAATTGATTTGATGAATATTCCTTCAGCTCTCTGATTTGTATAATCTCATATGTAGTGCTTATTGTATTATATTGCTTTTATTTTTGTCTCTAAAATCTCTTACCTAACGTTTTTATATTTTTCGCATTTCATATTAATCCTTCTTCAATTTTTAAATTTTTGACATTTAGTTCAGTTCTTGTATGAATTTTCCCCATTGTTCAGCTTCTGTTCCTCCAAAAGTGAATTATGCAAAACTTTCCCGCCTCCATCGTGCGTCCTTTCCTTTCACCCGCATCATTCCCAAACTGTATAGGGGCAACTCAGCTCTAGGCACAGTGATGTGGTGTGGTGTAGTAGTAGTAGTAGTAGTTCCCCTCGATGTGGAATTAAAATTCTGAGGTTTTTATTGCTTTGTCAGTTTTTAGTGTTTTTCAAATTACGATATCATTCGTAAAACTTTGCTGTTTTCTCGTTGTGTGTGCTTGTTCTTTAGTTATAAATTTCATTTCATCAATTATAAAATTTTAAAGAAATGAATCAATAGATAATTTTTTTACCACCATATATTTGGGTATTTCACTATTCTCATGCTTTCTTAAAATACATATTTCCAAGTCACTTTTCAATTCAGGATATTTTACGTATTATCTTCAGTTATTAAGTTATTATTCAGTTCTGGGTTTGTTACATTTCATCTTCCGTTATATTCCCCTATTATCATGCTTTAATTATTTCTTCAAATATATATATCTTAAAATATGTATCTCCAAGTCCCTTTTCAGTTCTGGGTATATTACTTGCTATCTTCCGTTATATTTCTCTATTCCCAGGTTTTAATTATTTCTTAAAGTATATATTTTAAAATAATATTTCGAATTCACTTTTCAGTTCTGGAAATGTTGCGTGTCATTTCCGTTATTAAGTTATTATATCTGTTATTTTATTTAGTTTCGGATATGTTACATATCATTTTCCGTTATTAAGTTTTTTATTCATTTCTGGACATGTTACGTGTCAAGTTATTATTCAGTTTTGGATATGTTACCTGTTATCTTCCACTATATTTCGGTATTCTTCGCATGCTTCAATTATTTCTTAAAATATACATCTCCAAGTCACTTTTTAGTTCTGGATATGTTATGTGTCATCTTCCATTATTATTCCTTTCTTGATATGTTACTTATCATCTTTTATTAAGTTATTATTCAATTCTAGATACGTTATGCGTCGTCTTCCGTTGTATTTCGCTATTCTAATGCTTTAATTATTTTTTAAATATATATCTTCTAAAATATATATAACTATATAAAAATAATTTTTTAAATATATGTCACTTTTCAGTTCTGGATATTTTACGTATCATCTTCTTATATTTATATATTTCACAGTTTTCTTTGTGAACAATGGTGGGTTTCTTCTTTCCGCTTATGATTGCTATGAATAGCTCATCTATGGGCAATTAGGAGAGAACATTGCCACCCAGGAGGATTTTTAAAGGACAACTGTCCTGCATTTATGCATTGACTGGAGAGAAAACTCAGAAACACTTTCATGAGACAGCCCGAATATCAATGCAAGGCATCTTAGTTGCATTGTCTAAGTCTCTATCAAATGTCCTAATTTCTGAAATCAGTGAGTGCAACGGACATCGCCAGTGGATTTAAACCTAAAGCCTCCTGCAAACTAGCATCGCAAATTGCCATTGAGCCAAAAGTCAGGAAACTTGAGCAAATGAGTGTAACTTATTTGACTTTACCTAAGATGAAGGAGGTGAACTATATTAACATTACATTAACAAAATACATACATTTCTACATTAACAAAATATAGAAGGGTGGGTTGAAGTGGTCTAGGAAAAAATTATGGGGGAGACATCCATCTGTCCAGCATCAAGTGAAAATATGGAAAAATCTAACCAACTTAGCAACACAACTGTCGATAGAAGACGGTATAATAATTGCCACCAACTATATTTATTTTTAAAATCATGTCTGCAGCACGTGCAGCCAGGAGGATCAACACATCTCACTTATGCTCACGTTAGTTGGGCAAACACTATTGAGTCACGAGAGACAATTGTCCAGAGCCGAATTTTGTGCCAAACATCATTTGCCTATTTCTTAATCGTAAAATTCTAACTTTGGGTCAGCTTATCTTCACCCTCATTTATTAATCCAGGTTTGTGTAGATTAAAACTCTACGAGAAAAGTAAAACATACGAAAAGACAGTGTTTATTTCCCCTCGAAACGCAGAGTCCGATCTCCGATAATCAATTCGGAACCTACACAGAAACGCGAAGCTTCCCACAAGCAATTGAATCAACACAGCGGTCATTCAAAACAGGAATCCATTTCCTTCTAATGCCTGACTGGACAAACAATCAACTGTTGACCGTGTTGTGTAAAGTAGATGCCCAATGCCCATCGACGCCGGAGAATTGCTGGGATATCTCCCGGTGGCCGTTATCTATTGAAAGGGCAAACCTATCCCGTTAATTTAAGCTCCATCGAGTCTTAATTTATTTCCCCGGTAATAACGGCGGAACTTGGAACCCCCTTTCCCTGGAGGGTGTACGGTGCAAGATAATATGTCAAAATTGGGATGGGGTCGTTAAGTCGATCGCGATCGACTTATGGATGGCAATGCGTTTTTCAGTAAATCACTTAACGAATCGGATAAAAACACACTTTTTATAATGCGCGGTATTTTATGAAATGCACAATTTATGACCATTTTAATAAGCAATTATCACCATTATGATGTGTTAACTATGTTCTTTAAAGCTACATCAGTTTAAAATGAATACAGCCCCGTGTGGATCCGTGTTAGAATAGCCCCACTGTAGCCCATGGATGTCGTAAAATGTGAATGAAATGGGTACCCAGTGGCCGGGGATACAACAGAGTGGGGTAAAGTCAGATTTCTCCCTTTGGTGCCCTATGTTGTTGAGCCTCAAGGTCAAGGACAAAAAGAAACTGCATTTTTTACCCTTTATCATGAGTTCATGGACTTGTCTATATATTACTGTCGACTGAGTGGAATAGAGACAACAACAAATTGAATGCATTCAAAGAGAATAGAGCGATTCAAAACTTCGTGCTTCCAACGCAGTCCCTATAGTTTAACGTGGATTCTGAACCCTAACAAACATCCATGCCACCACATTAAATCAGAGGAAAATAATTTTGATAATGTGCAATCCAAATGATTAAATTTTTATTTGAATTTTTTTTAATATAATTAATAAAACAAATCAAAAATCAAAATTTTAAAAAGGCATATTTTCGATTTTAATAAAAAAAAAAATTTTTAAGCAAAATAATATTCAGAAGAAAAAAATACTAATCATTTAAGGTGCACAATATGTTCTGAATAGAAATGATTATTTTTTCTCTTTCTTTAAAGAAAATTCTTCATGTAATGTTTCAAGTGAAAACTCTAAATCTTAAATATTATATTAATTAAATTAATACGAAATGTGCAACTACAAATGCAATATTAATTTGCACATTGCTGTACATGCTCAAATTTAACATGTGATCACATTGTATTTTATTGCTTAAAATGGAAGTAAGAGAAAGTAGGAGATTCAACATTACGCAGTGTGAACCATGGAAAGCTGTTACACTGCGCACAATTTTTGCCACCACGTTTTGAACATCAACCACAGGAAAGGCATCTGAAAATTCGCACTTGCCTTTCTTCCTCATACAGGTAACGAACGATTTTTCCGTCTTACGGATTATTTGTAAACATCCCTAGCATAAATATCGAAAAAATTTAACGAAAACAAATTAATAATTCCATATTGTATGAATTTTAAGTACATCCAAATGAATTTCTTATACGCTGAATGCTGTATATTTTATGAATATGGGTTTATCGATAAGATATGAATGATATATGACATTTAAAATATCTTACGGACATTTTGTAACAGATAAGTTGTCACATCTTTGTCCGAATGTAAACCATTTTTCTTTAATCATCCATGAAGTCAATATCCTTCTATATAAAAGAGACATTATTTTACCAAAGTGCTATTCCATAATGGTTTACGTTATCAAATTTGTGGATCAATATTTATCACAAAAAAGAAGGTTCGCTATAGAAAAATAAACTCCTAAACGTGTCTCTCTCTAAAAATAAATTTACTTTTTACAAGTGTTGATGATCTCCTAGAATGTAAGAACATCAATTAGGATAACATACAATTGTCCCATGCTTTCGTTTGTTTTTATGTTTATTTATAACAAATACATTGTACTCATGTTGTAATTGGGAACTCAACAAGATTTAAAAAGAAATTTATTTATATAATAATGAAAAAAAAAAAATATCTAAATGTGTAAGTTGAGATCTTGAAAAACAAATACCATTTAAATAGTGATGAGTTTCTAATGGTGTGGTTCTTATCACTGAAGAACTTACTAGCTACTTATTTAATGAAGAACTATTTGCTTATTAGAACTACTTAAAATGCCATGATGTTGCCTTTCATAAAAAAATTTCCACCCGTTAGGTTCACAGTGATTATATATATATATTCTAATTTTCTATATATTTATTTCTTTTAATTTCCTTTTAAATCATTCATGGAGATTATTTATTTCAAATCAATAAAGTTGGCCCATTTGGCGCGCAACACAGCTTCAACCCGCCTTTTAAATACCACCATTCAGTTGGAGATCATGCCTTTTTGGAGTTCATTGCAAAATGTAGGGGTGGTCATAAAGTTTTGGCTCTTGAGTGTATATATAAAGAAACTTTGATTTATCAGAGTAATTTCCCATAAGGGTTTTACAAATATAATGAAAATAAATTAAATATATTTCAATTTTTTAAAATATAGAGAAATATTAATTGGCCTTGTTTAAAATCGTTTCTAATAAATTTATCAATATAGATCATATAAATCTAACTCTTAATATTTAATGTTATGTACTTTATAATTCTATATTTTATATTTTCGAACTATTTGAATTCACTTCAGCAATTATATATAATGGCTTGTAGAGAAAGTCGTATTTTCTTACAAAAAAAGATACTCCTTTAAAGAAATTCTTCCCAGTACCTTTTCCACTCCATCGTGCATGTGGCACTCCTCAAAATGCAATATTTTCGCCAAGTGTGCATTTATTCCACAATATAAATACTGAAAGGTTCAATAAGTTAAAGAAGGGAATTTATTAATATAAAGGTTGCAAGAAATTTAAATACATAAACTCAGTATCTTGAAATATATATATGTCTCGAAATATATCTATCAATTTTATAAAATGTGATTTTATAAAATATGATTGAAATAATTTAAACTCAATGTCTCTATCAGTATTTTACAAAATTAAGAACATATCCCTGATGGTTAACAAATAATATTTCGATGATTTTTATTTCTATTTTTAATATTTTCGACATTTTGCATTAAATTTAAAAACTATAAATAGTAACTTTATAGAAAATAGAAATGTTTTTGACGATGTAACTTTGACTGGAAGCAGTTATTCTTTACCAAAGACTTTGAACAAAGGACTTCTCTGTACTTTTCCACTCCATCGTTCATTTATACTCGTTCGTTCGTATACTCCATCGTGCATGTTATAGTACGCTCCTCAAAATACAACAAAGATTTTCCACCAAGTGTGCATTTCTTTCAGAAATATAAATATTGAATTGTTGAACAAGTAAAAAAAAAAAGGAATTTATTAATATAAATGTTGAAGACTTTTCAGAATATAGCTATCAATTTTATAAAATATACATGAATATTAATTAAGGTAATTTAATCTTAATGTCTTGATTGGTATTAATTTCACAAAATTAAGAATTTATGGCTAATGGTTATAAGGTTAATTATTGCATGGTTAACAAATATTTGATACTTTTAATTTGTAATTAAAATTTTCAACATTTTGATATTACAAACAACTAAATATAATAACTTTATAGAAAACAGAAATGCTATTGGTGTTCTAACTTTCTTTTGGAAGCTGTTATTCTTTTACCAAAGACACTTTGAATAAATAATTTCCAGTACTTTTTCCTGTCTACTCCATTCAGAAGTGATGGAAACTGACCCCTCCCTCTTGACGAATTGCCTTAAAAGGAAGTTTTTGGTGAAGAGAGAGAGAGAGAGAGAAAGAGTTCTGCGACGAGTCGACCAGAAGTGTTGTTTTTTCTCTGAAACGACTGAATAGCCGGGGTTTCCGCCTGTTTTCGAAATGAACCCTTTGTAGTTTCGTTTATCACGCGGTGGGATGATTAAGGTCTGCAGCAGACCAGGCAATTAGATTCGATGTAGACTCGAGAGAACTCTAAAAATCTCCGACCTTGGAGTGAACTGCATTTGTGATTTATAGTGCACTTGTAAAAAAAATATTAAAATATTCCCATGAACCTGAAAATGGCCTTCTTCTTGAAGCTATTATAGGTCTAGAATAGGCCGAGATGTTACAATATACAGGAATAATTATTGAGCTAATTTTAACTCTATGTCTCTATCGGTATTAAGTTTAGAAAATTAAGAACGTATCCCTGACGGTTAACAAATAATATTTGATGTTCTATCAATTCTATATTTAATATTTTCAACAATTTGATATTACAAACAACTAGATATTATATCTTTATAGAAAATAGAAATACTATTGTCGATGTAATTTCGACTGTAAATTATTATTCGTTATCAAAAACACTTTGAAAAATACTTCTCAATATTTTTCCACTCCATCGTGCATTTGTACTTCTCAAAATACAATAAAGATTTTCCACCAAGTGTGCATTTCTCCCGAAAATATAAATATTGAACGGTTCAAGATGTTATAGAAGTAAATTTATTAATATAAATGTTGCAAAAAATTTTAATATATAAACTCAGAATCTTTTAAAATCTAATAGATATTTAAGGATATATCTATGAATTGTATAAAATATACAGGAGTATTTATTGATGTAATTTTAACGCAATGTCTTTAATTATGTATTAATTGTAATTTAATAATGTATTAATTGTACAACGTTGACAACATATCTCTGATGGTTAATGTTGGTCTCTGTCTGTTTAGCCCTGGTAAGCCAGCCTGCCGGTGTAAAAAATGAAGTAAAGCGACAAATCAAACCAAACCCTGATAGTTAACAAATATTATTTGATACTTTTTAATTCTATATTTAATATTTTCAAAATTTTGTATTAAATTTACCAACTAGATATAGTAAATTTACAGAAAACAGAAATGATATTGACGATCTAACTTTCGTCTGGAAGCTATTATTCTTTACCAAAGATACATTGAACAAATACTTCCAATACTATTTCCACTCCGTCATGCACGTGGCACTCCTCAAAATACAATAAAGATTTTAAACCAAGTGTAGTTCTTCCAGAAATATAAATATTGAATTGTTCAACAAGTTAAAGAATGGAATTTATATATTTAAATTTTTGTAACATTTACATTAATAAACTACGAATCTCGTAAAAACCACTAGACATTTCAGAATATATCTATCAATTTTATAAAATAAACAGAAATATTCATTGAGGTAATTTAAACTCAATGTCTCAATCGGTATTAACTTTAAAAAATTAAGAACATATCCCTGATGGTTAACAAATACTATTCGTTTATTTAATTCTATATTTGATATTTTCAACATTTTGCATTAAATTTAACAACTGAATATAGTAACTTTACAAAAAAAAAAAAAAAAAAAAACAGAAATGCCATTGACGATCTAACTTTCGGCTGGAAGATGTTATTCTTTACCATTTCACAAAACTTTCAGCACGTGACACTTTCAGCAAATACTTTCCAGTACTTTTTCCACTCCTTCTTGCATGTGGAAGTCCTCAAAATATAATAGGCATTTTTCACCAAGTGTGCTTTTCTTCCAGAATCTTCCAGAATCTGTATTTTCTTCCAGAATCTTTCTTCTAAATTGTTCAACAAGCGTTGAAGGGAATTTATAAATGATGCAAAAAAACTTAAATATATAAACTCAGAATCTTGAAAACCAATTAACATTTCAGAATCATGTCTAACAATTTTATGAAATCATACAGGAATATTTACTGAATGTTCTTCAAACTTCATTAGCGAACATGACCCGGTGACATGGCCATTGTTGGCCAAGGCCCATAAAACTCCCAGTTGTTCGAGACAGGAGATTCTCTCATTTTATAGGGTAGGGTTGAGTCTCCAAGTAAAGCTGAACATAAGCATTTAAAGTCAATTCCAAACCACTGTAAACATGCATGTAATACCAAGTCCATGTCATGAAAATGGCAGCCCACACCATTACGGAGCCACCACCTGGCAGTGCCTTGCTGACAAGTTTGGGTCCATGGCTTCGTGGGGTCTGCGCCAAATAATATTCTACCTTTTTAGCTCTTATTTAACTGAAATTGAACATCGGACCATTAAATTTTCCTAAATTCAGTAACTTTAGGGAAAACCCATATGCTCACGTGACGAGTCGCTAAAATCAGACTGGAATGTTATTCAGTAAAGGCACTCGAGTCGGTTTTCTGCGAATACTTTCCAAAAAGCCAAATTTCTCCGCACAGTGGCACTCCTAACAATAAAGTTTGTCCCCAATTGATTTCTTCCGGTTATTTGATAAGTGTTGAATGATTCACAGAATTTACGATCTTTGAGCGTCCTTTGGAAAAAGTAAAACCTACCGGAAAACCAACTGCGCAAGTCCATGGTGGGATGTTAGGAATAACATTTCACACTCGGCACAGAGTAACTGTCTCTTGTCACTTTTTCTGGGAATGTAAAATTCCCTAACGATTTCCGAAATGGCATCACCAAAAGCGAAGCTCCAAAAAATTCTGCGTTGAAACAATTCTCGTTTGCGGTCATCATCCTTCAAAACCTTTTCACATGAATAACTTCCCTCCTTATAAATGAAAAGTGTGTATTTTTAAAGCACCGCGCATCTTTAGAATGTTCTATGCAATGCTAGGGAAAGACGTGAAGAAATATGCATATTTTATCATGACTTTTGGGAGTCACATCCCGTGTATATCAACGACACTTTCGTAAATACTGCTGGAATGTACTTTTTCCACTCCTTCGTGCATGTGGTACTCCTCAAAATATAATGAAGTTTTTCACCAAGTGCTGCTTTTCTTCCAGAATTTAAATATTGATATTGTTTAACAAGCTTCTTGGGACTTTATAAACAGAAAAGAAAAACTTAAATATATAAACTCAAAATCTTGAAAAACCAATTTGATAATTTCAAAATATATCTAAGCAATTTAACTTAAACTTTGGCCCAAATTTCAACCATTGAAACTTATTTTAAAAATTTTGATTTCTTGATTCAAGATAGCTATATTGTTAATTAGAGTTTTTACCTATGGCAGATATGAATAATATTATTTAATATTAAATGGTAGTAGGTTAATCGCCAAATTAAACTTCAAGGAACTAATAAATTTATGGTAATTCCAAACGTACTTAAATGGGATTCATAAAGCCGGGCCTCGAATCTGAATTTATGGCATCGACATAAGCACAGTTAAATATGCTTTTTTTATAGATTAACTTTACAAGTTTTCACTAAAATTCAGAATGGTTAACAAATAATATTTGATGCTTTTTAATTCTATATTTAGTATTTTCAACATTTTGCATTAAATTTAACAACTAAATATAGGAACTTTATAAGAAAACAGATATGTTATTGACGATCTAACTTTCGACTGGATGTTGTTATTCTTTACCAAAGACACTTCGAGCAAAATACTTTCCAGTACTTTTTTTCACTCCATCGTGCATGTGGCACTCCTAAAATACAATAAAGATTTTTCCACCAAGTGTGCATTTCTTCCAGAAATATAAATATTGAATGATTCACTGACCCATCTCACTGATCCTTTGGAAAAAAGTAAAACCTACCAGAAAAACAACCCGCAAGCCATACTTAGAAAGGAATAACAGGCCCACACATCGGCACAAAGTAAATGTCTCCTGTCTACTTTTTCTTGATGTAAAATTTAAGCGCTTTTTGATAGCATTACCAAAAGCGAAGGGAAAAGTTTTTCGGATGGTGAAGACAACCCCCCTTTTTTTCCCCATCCCTTCTTCCCTTTTCCTGCAGGTTTTTTTCCCTCCTTATAACTCCAAAAAGTGTGTATTTTTAAAGTAGCGGCCTCTTTGAGAATAGGTGGGGATGAATAATGTAGGGAAAGACGTGAAGAAATATGTTTTTGTCACGATTTTTTTGGGGAACATCCCGTGAAAAAAAAAAAAAATCGTCTGTCGCGAACGACTGCTGGAATGGAGTGTGAAAAGGGTTTTGATGGTGGAGGATGGGGGGGGGGGGTGAAGTCTTCAGATGCTGAAATTCCAACAATTCAGGAGAAGTATTTTTCCTTCTTACTTTAAAACAGAAAAGAGAAAAATTTCAGAAATGGAAATGCTACAAATTCTCTGAAAGTATTTGATAATTTTAAATTTCAATACTAAGCTACTTTAACTTAAACTTTGGCCCAAATTTCAACCATTGAAACTTATTTTAAAAATTTTGTTTTCTGATTCAAGATCACGATATATACCGTATAATTAGAGTTTTTAGATATAAGTTGAATAATATTATTTAATATTAAATGGTAGTTGGTAATGTAAGCAATTCGCTCTATTCAAGTGAACTAATATTCATTTATGGTAGTTTTATTTAGACGTACTTATGGGATTCATAAACCTTAAGGCTTATGAATCCCGTAAGCAATCAACATCATTCAACAATCAACAAGCAACCAGCACAGTTAAATATGCTTTTTTATACAGTAAAATATAAGTTTTCACTGAAAATTACAGAATGATGAATAGCAAATAATATTTGAGGCTTATTAATTCTATATATAGTATTTTCAACAAACTTGCATTAAATTTAACAACTAAATATAGGAACTTTATAAGAAAACAGATATGTTATTGACGATCTAACTTTCGACTGGATGTTGTTATTCTTTACCAAAGACACTTTGAACAAAATACTTTCCAGTACTTTTTCCACTCCATCGTGGATGTGGCACTCCTCAAAATAAAATAAAGATTTTCCATCAAGTGCGCATTTCTCCAAGAACTATAAATATTGAAATGTTCAAAAAGTTTTAGATGGGAATTTATTAGTATAAATGATGTAAAAAACTTAAATATATATAGACTCAGAATTTGAAAACCAAATAAATATTTCAAAATATATTTATCAATTTTATAAAATATACAGGAATATTTATTGAGGTAATTTAAACTATACCTCTATTGGTAACTTCAGTCTCTATCAGTTAATTTAGTAACTCTTTTATCAGTTCAACTTTTGTCTCTATTAGTAACTTTATGTCTCTCTAATTTGGTAACTATTGGTAACTTTAGTAGCTTTAGTCTATTGTATTTAACTTTACAAGATGAAGAGCATATCTCTGATGGTTAACAAATAATATTCGATGCTTTTTAATTCTATATTTAATAGTTTCAACATTTTGATAGACAACTTTACAGAAAACAGAAATGTTTTGACGATCTAACTTTCGGCTGGAAGTTGTTATTCTTTGCCAAAGACACTTCGAGCAAATACTTTCCAGTACTTTTTCCACTCCATCGTGCATGTGGCACTCCTCAAAATACTATAAAGATTTTTCCACCAAGTGTGCATTTCTTCCAGAAATATAAATATTGAATGATTCACTGACCCATCTCACTGATCCTTTGGAAAAAGTAAAACCTACCAGAAAAACAACCCGCAAGCCATACTTAGAAAGGAATAACAGGCCCACAAAGCGGCACAAAGTAAATGTCTCTTGTCTACTTTTTCTTGATGTAAAATTTAAGCGCTTTTTGATAGCATCACCAAAAGCGAGGGAAAAAGTTTTTCGGATGGTGAAGACAACCCCCTTTTTTCCCCATCCCTTCTTCCCTTTTCCTGCAGGTTTTTTCCCTCCTTATAACTCCAAAAAGTGTGTATTTTTAAAGTAGCGGCATCTTTGAAAATAGGTGGGGATGAATAATGTAGGGAAAGACGTGAAGAAATATGCTTTTGTCACGATTTTTTGGGAACATCCCGTGAAAAAAAAAAAAATCGTCTGTCGCGAACGACTGCTGGAATGGAGTGTGAAAAGGGTTTTGATGGAGGAGGGTGAGGGGGAGGGGGAGGTTCTCAGATGCTGAAATTCCAACAATTCTGGGGAAGTATTTTTCCTTCTTACTATATAACAGAAAAGAGAAAAATTTCAGAAACGGAAATGCTACAAATTCTGTGTGAAGTATTTAATAATTTTAAATTTCAATACTAAACTACTTCAACTTAAACTTTGGCCTAAACTACAACCATTGAAAGTTATTTTTAAAATTTTGATTTTTGATTGAAGATCGCGATATATACCGAATAATTTTAGAGTTTGTAGATATCATTTAATATTAAAAAATATTATCCAACTTATAATAGGGAATGTAAGCAATTCGCTCTTTTCAAGTGAACTAATATTTATTTTTGGGAGTTTATTTATGTATACTAACGGAATTCATAACAGTTTATTTATGTGTGCTTAAATATACTTAAATATACTTTTCTGTATAATACACAGTTCTGTAAGTTTCACTGAAAATACAGAAATTTTTGGCAAAAATAAAAAAAAAAACAATTATAAATGCAGAAACATTAAAATTAAATAAACATTTTGGATGCACTTAAATTTGAATATTTTTTCTCTGACTTTCTGATTTTATAAATTCAAATTTTCTGTCTTACATTCGATTTATAATTGCGCAAAATACCTCATTGATCGGCGTGAAGGGAGGCATTGTCTTCCGTTTTAAGGGTAGCCATTAATCCTTAACTTTCTTTTTAAGTAATTTCATTGCATCGAAATCACATGGCGTACGAAGGGCATGCAACATGTCCTGCTATTAGCATGAAGCATGTCCTTTATTATTCTGTAGCATATCCTGCTATTAGCATGTAGTTTGATTGCCGATATAAGAAAATTACACATATTGTCATAATCGCCCATAGATTTCTCATTTCTAAAAGCAACGACTGAAAAGCTTTCCACTAGCTGATTCGAACATGACCCTTTCTATACTCCAACTGCACCTGTTCCCACTGGAGCATTCTCCACTAACTTACAGAGAATAGTTTTGATATGTATCTGAAATCATTGTTAGACAACAGAGAAAAACGCATGCCTTTATCTAGTGAAATTTCAATATACTTCAGTTTTAAAGGAATATTGTTTTGTACATTATATTAGGATAAATATAAAAACATCCCAATCCAAATATCGGCCACTCCACGAATAGTGCCATAATCGTAATGTGAGATTGGTTTGGTTCGGTTTGTCTTTCTATTGTCATTTCACAGTGCATTTGTCTGCATATATACATTTATTCATTACACACATTACATATACATTATATATACACACATTTTATACTGCATTTGTCAGTGCACACTTTAGGATAAACCTACTATTTAACTACTACCGCGATCTACTATTTAAAGTAGATGCCGAATCCCTAACAAACATCCATGCCTCCGCCAGTATTGGAACCTGAAACTTGTGGTACAAAAGGGCTGAGGTCAATTGGCCATCAGGATGCCACTTATGTATAGATTAGCTCAGGTTATATACAGTTTGTGATATCTGTTAAAGTCACTGCTCAAAAACGAAGAAACTCGATGGTTGTTATGATATCATGAGTAATGTGCTTCACTCTGGTTGTCAGTCTGAGTGTCACTGTACAAGAAGGTTGAAGAAGGATCAAATCCAATAGTGGCATTGTTGGAGTCACTGCTTTCAGACACGAGGTGACTCATTGGGTCTGAAACAATGTGGGGGATGCATGTCGAATGGATTGTTAAACTTCCAGAAGAGAGTTTTGATTTTTTTTTTTTAGATACGACACTCAAATAAGGCACAGTTGCCCTTAAAACCATCCAGGGAAGGTACTGTCCTCTTCTCTACATCCGTCGGAAGTCCACCGTTTTTCTACCCTCATTTTCTACTGGTAGGTTGCTACGCAGCCTTGGTAAAGGGTGATGTTGAAAGAAAAATGCCTGAATATTAGGAGTTTTCCGTGTTTACTTCTATACTGCACGTAAACATAGGATAGTGAAACCTAAAACGCCATTACCATTTTCTGACATGGTGGGATGTTCGTATCATTCATAAGTGCAACACAAGGCTCAACGATATTCAACCCACCAAAATATATATAAATAATATAATTCTACTAGTGTTTTAGGAAGAAGTTATACACAAATTATTATATGCTGAAATTGCAGCTATTTGGCATGGTGACGTAAAGAGTAAACGCAATTTTTAAAAATCTGAGAAGTGTGGGTGATAATTTTATTCATTAAGCGAGCCATTTTTTCCCGTCTCTCTAATTGCACCTTATCTCACTATTCTTTAGCATCATGTCTTTGTTGATCAATCTGCTTCTGCCATAGAAATATACCGCTTTTTTATATTTTAACCCTGTTTATATATATACATATTTTTTCCCCGTTAACTCTGTCCAGCGCATTAATGACTTGCTTGGGAATTTTTAAGCCATGGGGACTCTGCAATTAAGTCTCCCCACTCCGTTCCGTTAATTAAATCTCGTCGTCGCTGCTGATTGGTTCTCCAGGCTCAAATAACTCAGCTGGCACGTTATTATTGGACGAAGACAAAAAGCTTTATTTGCGAGCGTGATCGCGCCAGATTTCGCTTTAGGGATGATTACGATAAATGATCAGGAATGAGTGGTTGCCTAGGCGACGGCACGTGTCCGCATGACGCCCCTGGTACGGGAGCGGGCCACTTAGTGAGGGACATCCCCCACCCCTTGTTTGGTGGCAAGCAGACGAGATTTGCTTGACATCTTAATGCTGGAGGGGATGCGCTAAAGCCCCACGCGGGGAGACGTAATGACAATGTTTGGACATCGTGTGAAAAAAGATTCCATGTCATCACAGTCTTTGTTTGTGTGGGGTAGTCAAATATTTATACATGTGAAAAACCTGTGTTTGTCTTTGGGTATGAATCATGTGATTCAGAACTTATTGAAAGTTTTGACCAAAGAGTCATTTCATGGCACGATCAGCTTAAACCCTTGTGCTTTCTAATAATTTTCTGTATTTACTCAGTATCATCCAGAAAAGTAAACAGTTGATTTCAATGTGTATTATTGCTATGATAATATGTAAACGAATATTAAAATAAACTACACAAAAATATCTATCTAAAAATCTCCAGCATATGTACTTTTTCTTAAAAACATATTTGGTTTCAGATTTTAACAATAAAATAACTAAGTATTAGAATATTATTTAATTCTTTATTTTATCTCAAATTAAAAGATCACATCCTTTGCTAATGCCCTACTTTAATGGAGGTAGTATACCACATACATAACTAATGAAAAAAAAACGCGTTTTTGTCAAACTGCTTTCACCAGAATAGATGTAGTTGTTGATGAATAAATAACACTGTTTGGAAAAAAGTGCAAGTCTGTTTAGATCAACGCAAATTGAAGCTAAAACATTCAAAATATAAGAGACAATCATCTTTGTTGAAGAAAGAAACATTGACGAAACTAACGAGAAACATGAAACTACTAAAATACTATAAATACTTCATTATTAGCTAAAACATAGAAAATATAAGAGACAATCATCTTTGTTGAAGAAAGAAACATTGATCTTTGTTGAAGAAAGAAACATTGAAACTAACGAGAAACATGTCGCACGGAAACCTCATGACTGATTTATGGAAAATCTACTCAGCTGCTATTTGTTGTCTTAGAAAAAAATATTCTACAAATATTTATTTCATTGAAACGTATTTGTTTTCCATAAGCACGATTAATTTCTAAAAGGAAAAAAGATGATTATAAGTTTCTATATTTAATTAAATTGCCTTAAATTAACTTCATTTTTTCTTATTTTTCAAACAGAAACACATATATTTTTGTAATAAAAAAAATAAATACTTGTAAAAAATTTATATTCTAATTATAAAACAAATATATTGAAATTAAAAAATAAATATACCATAATAAATATTTTTGCAAAAAAAATGTAAACCAGCATAAAGTGTTTGATTAAAAGAAAAAAATATTGTTATATTAAATTTTAAATTTGTATGTATATGATTTGGAGCCTGATGGCAGAGTGAATAGCTCTCTGGCCCTCTGTGCCACAGGTTTTGGATTCGGTGGCGTCGGATGGTTGTAGTGGTTCGAAATCACCTTTAAACAGTAGGTCCTGGTCTAATGTGGCCTAAGGCTAACAACCCTACCCCATAAAAAGAAAAACATCTCTCGTTTCGTAATCTGCTGACGGCTTTGGCCCATAATGGGGCTGTTTCGTCAATGATGATGATGAAGTTTATGATTTAAAAAGTTCATTTGATCTTTTGAAATTATAGATCTATCAAGTAAAAGAATAAAAAATATTGCACAGCATCAAAGAGTTTAAAACAGAATTTAATTTTTTGTGATCGTGTTTCAGTTAGCGTGAATTGTAATCAATGCTTTAAAATCTAAGCAGAAGAACTCCATCAGGAAATTATTGTTTTCGAATTTTTTTCGCATCAATCATGATTAGTTGATAAAAATTTTATCTGATTCTATATTAGAATAAGGGACAATGCATGAAAAAATCATCACAAAAGGTATTATATCCATCTTTACATATCAAACTAATACCGATTAAAAATTTGAATACTGTCCTCTATGAGTGAAAAAAAGTTTATTTGAACGAAATAAAACTTGAATTTCCTATTGTTTGAAAATTTAAGTTTTTGAAATAATTTTGAGGAAAGGTGGATACTTTTATGTTGTTTAAAATTATCTTTTGAATATCATATGTATCATCTGCATTTTCATTTTTTTTAGCTTGAATTTTTATGTATAAACGATAACGATGGTAAACAGAAATTTTGTTGTTGCTTTACTAAATTTGGTACTCTTAGTTGTATTTACAAGATTTCCAAAGTTGATGCATGCTTCTGTTACCGACACTATATAGTATTGTAGACATCACTTTCCGAAGATGATATTTCAGAAGCAGGTGTTAAAAAGAGGTATTTTTCATCAGCTCATTTTACATGCGACATGAAGTCACTTTGCTTTCTTACGAAATACTTGTGTTATTTAACGAAACGAAGTATGTACATTTTTAATGCCTATATTTTATATTTATTATTTACAACGTAAATGAAATAAAAATATACAGCTTATCATTCATTTGCAATTATAATTTTCCTTTCCGTGATTATCTTCAAAATAAATTTCATTTTGTCCAAATAACATACCAAATATTGTAATTAGTTTGAAATGATTAAATTTGCAAAATGAATAATTTCCATTAATTTTTTTTAAACATTTGTAATAGTGAAAAGAAAAGCATTAACGACAAATAGGAAGTTTTCATTGAAAATATAAATTAAGAGAAAGAAGATTGTAAAAAAAAGTATTCCTTTCATTTATATTAAAAAGTGTCGAAGCTCCATTCTTTAAAGAAGAGTATTTAAGCTAAACTAACTCATATATAAACATTTATTTTTTATTTTTACATTTTAGTTTGAAATTAACTTAGAAGCTAATTAATTTGAATTAATTAGTCTTAATTCATTAGCAAATTATAAAAACACCAGTAAAATAGAACCATTGAAACCCCTAATAAAGCATTATTGAATTTGAATCATTGATAATGAAGCATCATTCAATTAGAATCATTGAGATCATAATGAGGCATCATAGAATTAGCATCGATGAAACCATAAAGAAGCATCATTAAAACCACAATGGAGCATCATTGAATATGGCCGTATTGAAATCATAACGAAAAGCTTTTAAAGATTTCTTACATTTAGAAAGTAATTCCTAATTTTGAAATAAATGTTTTAATTATGTTTAATTAATTATGTTTTGTAACGTTTTAAATATTTTACTTTTATAAAAACCCTAGATAATAAAAATTGTGGATATCATTACAATGTTGATTTCTCACATTATTGAATAAGGCACGAAAAATTCACATGAAGTGAATTAAAGTTTCACTTAAGCGTCACTGAAACATTATACAAATTCTTTATTATTAAGTTACATTTATATTCGTTTCTGTATTAATTGCACCAAAGACTTGTTTCAATAGTTTATACCTTAGTAAATTATTCTTAGAAAGAACGCAATATATACCACCTGCTTTATAATACACAGAATCACAGTACCTGAAGCGTACACAATTACAACCCTCCTTCCACTCTTTGGCCACCCCTTTTCAAGAAATTCCTGCCAAACATTTCGCTTCAGTCGTCCAAATTCGCAAACGAACCAAGTACTTCGAATTGATTCAATACGGTCCAAGCACACACCAGCGATTTCAGTAGTGACCCTGGGGCTAATATACCGACCGTCTCCGCACTGTCCACCTCTGCATTATGGGCCACCCCCTCCGCCCCCAATCGACCCCCTAATCCTTGACCGCTCTCTCTCGGTGAGCAAATAATCAACCGGGCTATCTCCAGCCTTACGGTCATTTTGTTCCACCCCCTCCCAGTCTGCTGACCCTCCTTTCCCCACCGGTTTTCCGAGGCAGATTAGTCTTGTATGCCAGAGTGGACTGTAACGGCGATCGGATTAAAATAACAATGGACCGGGAATTAACAGTTCATTGTAATCTTCCGGTGGCAGGTGTTAGGGGGCGGGAGGGATGGAAAGAGGACGTGGGAGTAGATTTCGAAGTTTTCCGCACGAGAAGAGCTTTATGGAGTCAGTAAAAAAAATTTAACTTTGTATTATCGATAAGAGGTATATAATGTATATGAAATCCATGATTTGTTTGATAAGGAAATGATTAAACGTAAATTAAACTAAATGGTGAAATATGTCCTATAGGAGTAATAATGAGGAAATGCATGAGATTTTAATTTATTATAGTCTAAACACCAATCGTTGCAGATATTCTAATCAAGTTACGAACTCAGTTAACTATACAGTGAATGTTTGGGTGCTATGTAACAGTTTGATAAGAATGGAATATAACTAACTATTTAGATTAGTTGTTCTCAAACCTTTGAAGTCAGGATTCATTTAAAATCTTACAAGTAATACTAGGCGCAGTATATACAATTTTCTGAAAAAAATATTTTAACAATTGTCAAATGTTACAAAATAAATAAATATCTCTCATTTTTGATAGTCGAGTTACTAGCGCTGTGGGCTCGGTGCCACAGATATCGGGGTCATCTCGACTATACCACGGATGTTTGTAGCGGTTTGGAATCTATTTTAAACCGTAGGTCCCGCTCTAATATGATTGTTGGTCGTAGGGCTGATTAAATAACTATTACGTAAGAAGAAAACCACGTAACTATCCTACCATGTAAGAAGAAAACATATTTTGTTTCGAAATCTGCCAGTAGGAAGACAGTCTTGGTTGACCAAGGCACTATTGCACCAATGAAAAAGAATTTAAACTTTTTCAAAAAAATCTCTATACTATGTTTTTGAATTTTGATAATAATTTATCTTCTCAGATAAGAGTTAATTCAGGTGTATAAAAAAAAAAAATCAAACACAGAAATTCATCGAAATAATCTTCGTCATAGGATGAAATATAGCAAAGTTCATGTACTTGTTTGGGGATGTATGAGCTCCACTGCTGTAAAACATTTCGTTATTATTGATGGGACCATGAAACATAATATGTAAATTGATATATAAATGGATAATTAGCAATTCAGAGCTGTAAAAATGATACTCAAGAGTGATTAAGTTTTTTCATAAACGTTACTGATCTTATACATTACATGGAAAATGATGGAACAGTTATGATAAACTTATTATTATTATTAATATATCCGTTGATAGATTTACATTAAGAAATATTTTGGAAGGTTAAATTATTTAGGGTTTAAGTGACAATTTTATCTAATTTACTGAATTATGATGATTGCTATGGTAACGGTTTTATTTCGAGTTTTGTTTGTTACACTAACAAAAAAAATCGGAATGTTTAGAAGAGAACTAATTCAGAACAATTCAATTTATGTATTTTAGAGTGATAAAAGGAATTAAATTAATTTTGAAATTTCAAAGCATAACTCAAATGACTTTATAAGGATGTACAATACATCACTAATAGTTTAATCACTAAAGCAAATGATGGTGATTGAGATAAAATTCAAAATCATCTTTAACTGTGATACAATTCTTGCAATATATTAGTGCATGTATGTCAAAATCTATCCACCAAAAATATAAGGATTCAGTATTTTAATTTAATAATGAACTGTAATGAACTATTAATTGAAAAAATATAACATTTCATTGAATATTTTTTTATTTTATATTTAAAGAAATGTATACCTATTAAGTCTTGTTACCGACTGTAACATTAAGAAAAACCTAAAACATTTTTAAATTTTTATCACAATTTTTTAATCACTATTTATAATTATTATTATAAGTATATAATATATGTATTTCCTTTCATATCATTTTCATTTATATATAACAATGATAATTTAACCAAATTTTAAAATCTATTCTTAAAGTGTTTACTTAATTCTAAGACATCATAATTTCTTCTCTTTCAATTAGACTTCAAAGTTTTCGAGAATAGTTAACACAATGCAAATTTTTACTATTTGCTGTAATAGTTAACAGATGCAGGAATTCTCGTGCTATTCATAATTTGTTTTAGAATACGTTTGAACTTCAACGGAAGTTTTTGAATTTAACTTGTACCTTACTGTCTGATTAAATGCGAGTTGCTTGCTCTCGGTTGAGTTTATGAAATTTACTTTTCTTCAAATATATTTAATTTGAAATAAAATTAAAATTGCATTCTATTCCAATTGCTATTTGCTTTGCTCTATTGCATTTGCATAAAATGGCATTTGCTATTAGTTGTAAAGAACTCTCAGATGAAATTCTTCCCTTGGTCATTAAGAATTTCTTTTAAAATTCTCGAAGATGATGGAGTTTTTATTTTTTTCAAGAAGTGATTTATTCATGATATTTTTAGATTGAAATATTACGCCTACATTTTCATTTAAAATGGATTTAGGGAAATATTAATTCACGATGAAGTTTATCGTCTTATTTAAGTTGTAAGAGAACTTTTTGAATAATAGATTATATTCTGTGCAAAAAAAGATTTCAAAATTGTAGACTCTAACGGTTCGATGATATTGAGGTCGGGTGACTGTGCGGTCCAAGGTAGATGTTTCACTTCATCCTCGTGTTCTCAAACAACAATACCAAGGACAAGTACCGTTGCACGAATAGGAGCGTTATCCTCCTAGAAAATTCCATCTCCTGCAGGAAACAAAGTTTTCATCACAGGATAGACTTGGTCAGCTAAATCTTCTCTGTAATTCTGCCCAGTTCTCCTTCCTTTCAGGGTTACGATTAGGCCAGTAGAAAATCTCGACATTGCTTTCCATACCATGACAGATCCACCACCCTGATTGACCATTGGAAGGAGACAATCACGATCATATACTTGTGCAGATGTCTTCTAAATATCCACCCATGCTGTTTTGTGAAGAAGTGTGAAAGATGATTCATCTAACGTTATAACTTTCGACAACACTGTAGATAGTTCAATATGATAGACGACATCATTGTAGATGGTTTGATAATGTGGCACTATTGTAGGCGAAGTTTGTCATTGACAGATGTGACAAGTAGCTTAGGAATTGCTGCTGTCCTGTTTATGAAATTACCTTTTAACTGTAACTATTGACAGTGGAGAATCCAGCTGCAGGTAGAGCTCTGCGGTCAATTTAGAACAATTGTTTTCTTTTTTAGAACATTATAATCCACTTCAATGTCTTTCGATCGTTTTCACTCAGCTTCTCCTTCCGTTCCCTATTTTGCTTTGCCGAGGTTGTCTTGCCACGCTGTGTGTATGCTGTCCTGACTTTAGACACCTTATCTTTAGAAATATCTAATAGCTGGTATGTTTCTGTCACAGTTGCTCCAGTTAGATGGGCTTCTATAATGTCTCTTTGAAAGTCTGGGGTCTGACATTTTACGCTTTTGACAAAAATCCAAGACGTCTACACCTTTACTAAAGCTACCTCATACTGCCATGATATATACTTTTATATTAAATAAAACGTAGAAAAACGGGGTAATTTGTAGCTAAGATTACATTTTTAATGCTTACAATGCTCATTCTTAAATATTACTTTTATTCATAGATGTTTCCATTATTTTAGTAACAACCTGTATATAAAAATAATACACTCTATGAAAGCATAATTTGAAATTAAAGTTATTAAATGAAAATTAAGAATTAAATATTAATAAAATAGAAATTTAATTAATAATTAATTAAACTTTTAATGAAAGTTATTAATTTGCTATGTATGTCAATGCTACATAACAAATTAATACAGAGCAGATAAAGAACTATTATACTATGTAAAACATGATTAACATCTTTGCTTTGTCTATGTTGACTTGTTCTGTTAAGACAGTCAAATTTAAATTTAATAATCAATTTCCGTCCCAGTGTCGTGAAATCTCAATTTTTCTTTCGAAATTCCTAAGAAAAATAAACATTGAATTATTTAAAACACATCTGTTGTAACTTCTTTGATTATTTGGTTTAGGAAGAAGAAGAAAGGGTGTAAAACATTACAACTTTAAATACTGATTTGCGTAATTGGATATATTTAAAAAGTTAAGCGAATATACAATGCTGAAAGAGAAAATTTCAAATGTATTGTAACATCCTTTCTTGTTAGCTTTACTTATACGTGACTGTGTTATCAGAAATAGAAATAATGCGAAATATTTTTTAATGATGAAATGCTAAACTAATGATACATTTTAACAATCAACACGGCAAATATTTGACGAAGCTTTTTTTTTTATCATTCTTCTTCAATGCCAGTGTTTGATAATAACAAGATTTTGCATATTTTTTTCACAGTTTTTGAAGCAATCCTTTTTAAAAATGGCGCCAGCAGTTGTTTAAATAAGAATGTCCCTTTTTAGTTGCATTACTCATTTTCCATTGTTTTCAGGTTTTTGTTCTGAATTAGTAATTCGGTACTCATGCATTACATCGCATATTGTAAGTAGCATTGGTAACCAAGATAACGTGATATGCATATTTATGAGTATCATTTTTAAAAGTATCACTTGCATTGTTTTAAAAATATTAATATTTAAAAGTATTTGTTATTCAATGGAATGTCTAGATTCGAACAATTTTGAAGTTGAATTCAATTGTATTTTTTTCTCCGGTTATTGTCTATTTAAATCCGAGAAGTTGTTTATGGAAATGAAACTTTTCCATTTTTATAATATCTAATATAATAATTATTATATAAAAATATTTTGATCATGTTACTAAAACACTCAATGAAATTTAAAATATCGTTAGTAAACCAGTAAATTTTTGTAAAATACAGCAAGATAAGATAATAAAATATCAAAATGTCTGTCAAAAAAAAAAAAATCGTTAAATTGTGAAACTTTTTTTTTGTTAGTTTAGATTTGTTCCAAAAAATATTTTTTTATTTTTGTACATTCGTGAATTTCTTGTTCCATTTATGTATATCAAGGATCAGCTAATGGATAAAGGATGGAATAGACTATTGCTTATTGTACAACTGCTTACTGTTACTGTTTACTATAGCTGCACCACAATTATATGCCATATGGAAAAAGAGAACCATGAACTCTGACCAGGCAACTAGTTAGTCTATGCTTGGTACTTAAACATGCTATCCAATTGCCATGGATTGTCTCTTGCACACGTTTACTGTGCTCATTACTATTAGGCCAAGAGAAAAACACTTAACCCCTATCTTAGCACTAGACGTGACGACGTGGTTTCCACTTAATAGTTTAAACTCTATCTTACCAGGCTAAACTCCTATATTTGCACTTGACTACTAGGCTAAACTCCTATATTTGCACTCCCTGACTACTAGGCTAAACTCCTATATTTGCACTCCTGACTACTAGGCTAAACTCCTATATTTGCACTCCCATACCAGGCTAAACTCCTATATTTGTACTCCCTGACTACTAGGCTAAACTCCTATATTTGCACTCCCTGACTGACTTCTTAGGCTAAACTCTATATTTGCACTCCCTGACTACTAGGCTAAACTCCTATATTTGCAGACTACTAGGCTAAACTCCTATATTTGCACTCCCTGACTACTAGGCACTCCTATATTTGCACTCCCTGACTACTAGGCTAAACTCCTATATTTAGCACTACCCTGACTACTAGGCTAAACTCCTATATTTGCACTCCCTGACTACTAGGCTAAACTCCTATATTTGCACTTGACTACTAGGCTAAACTCCTATATTTGTACTCCCTGACTACTAGGCTAAACTCCTATATTTGCACTCCCTGACTACTAGGCTAAACTCCTATATTTGCACTCCCTGACTACTAGGCTAAACTCCTATATTTTCCCAGACACTACGCTAAACTCCTATGACTGACTACTCGGCTAAACTCCTATATTTGCACTCCCTGACTACTAGGCTAAACTCCTATATTTGCACTCCATGACTACTAGGCTAAATCACTTATTTGCACTACTACTAGGCTAAACTCCTATATTTGCACTCCCTGATTACTAGGCTAAACTCCTATATTTGCACTCCCTGACTACTAGGCTAAACTCCTATATTTGCACTCCCTGACTACTAGGCTAAACTCCTATATTTGCACTCCCTGACTACTAGGCTAAACTCCTATATTTGCACTCCCTGATTACTAGGCTAAACTCCTATATTTGCACTCCCTGACTACTAGGCTAAACTCCTATATTTGCACTCCCTGATTACTAGGCTAAACTCCTATATTTGCACTCCCTGACTACTAGGCTAAACTCCTATATTTGCACTCTGACTACTAGGCTAAACTCCTATATTTGCACTCCCTGACTACTAGGCTAAACTCCTATGCTATCACTTACTGACTACTCGGCTAAACTCCTATATTTGCACTCCCCTGACTACTAGGCTAAACTCCTATATTTGCACTCCATGACTACTAGGCTAAACTCCTATGCTATCACTTACTGACTATTAGGCTAAATTCCTATGTTAACACCTTACTACTAGGCTAAACTCCTATCTTAGCCCTAAATGTGATGGAATTTTTGTTACCACTTAAATCAACTCCTAATGGTAAATTTGTGGCTTTGACATAGATTGAACTTCTTTGTGGTACCAACATTAGAAACCAATACTACAGGTTGGACATCTGAGGAGTTTTCACTTCTCTTCCTTCCTCACTGATTCAATTAAATGACTTCCTATCACGTATTAATCAACCCCATGTTCAGCATGACTCTACAGCTTCTATTAGATATTACTTGAATTTCCAACCGATCTCTTCAATTCAGAAAATCAATGCAATGCAATCAAGCCTAAATTGTATCACCTTTCTTAAAAATCGAAATACATTGAAGATTGGTGAATGTCCACTATTAAAATGTACAATAAACTGTTACAAATTCTATAATTAAATTATATTAAACATGCTATAATTGAGAGAAAAGCTAAGCGCACTCAATGTGAGAAGCCCCACGAGTTCCCATTCCTCAATGCCTCTAAATAACCTTTTGTGAATATCATGCTTCTAATTTATCCTTCATTGAGTTTGATACAGGATTGAGCTTCCTAGGAGAACTATAGCTGCAATTCATTAGTCAATTAAATTAGAGGAAAGCTGAATAATTTCATTAAGATATTTCAACGAATTTTGCTTTTTGAGCTTGATTTTGCTATAATTGCTTTTTAGATTCCTACCTTAATAGAGGTTTGTGTACATTATCTGAACTCTCGGTACTTTTGAAGTAAACATGTAAATTAACAAGTTAATTTGTTAACATTATTAGAATGGCATGCAAAATATGATTATTCAATTAATTACAGAATTGAGTTCTTGGGGGCATCTGATGGATGGCGAATTATGTCTTCAGATTGGAAAAGTGTGGTTTGAAACCCGAAAGACAGCGATGAAAAACATTCCATTACCTTTGATTAAATAAATATATTGGCCGGAAAGTCCTTCCATTAAACTCTTGAAGAAAGGAGGAAAATTCGATTAGAATAAATGTCACATATTGGGATGCTCATTCGAAATTGCACTGTTCCAAAATGCTCGACTCGTGTCCCAATGGCACAATGTGCAACTAGCATGCAGGAAGACTAAGGTGCGAATCCCTTGAAAGCTTTGTTGTATTCACCTTTTCAGAAACGAGGAGCCCCGATGGCGATTGCAACAATGTGTATATAGCATCTGGTATCAAAATCGGGCTCATTCTTAAATGTCACTTTTCACATCTGTGTCCATTATTTTGATAATCACATGTATATATAATAAAAAATGCCCACTATCAAACTATATTTCATAGCAAATAATTCCTAAACAGTACAAGAACTATTATATTATTTAAAACATGATTAACATCATTTGATTGTCTTGTCTATATTGACTACTTTTCAGTTAAGACAGTCAAATTTTAATTTAATAATCAATTTACGTCACAGTTTTGTAAAAGCTCAATTTTTCTTTTAAACTTCCTAAGAAAAATAAGAACTGAATTATTTAAGACACATCTGTTGTATTTTCTACGATTATTTGGTTTAGAAAGAAGAAAAAGTGTAAAACATTACGACTTTAAATACTGATTTGCGTAACTGGATATATTTAAAAAATTAAGCGAATATACAATACTGAAAGAGAAAATTGCAAATGTTTTGTAACATTGTTTCTTGTTAGCTTTACGTAAATGTGACTGTGTTATCAGAAATAGAAACAATGCAAAATATTTTTTAATGATGAAGTGCTAAACTAATGAAACATTTTAACAATCTACACGGCAAATATTTGACGAAGCTTTTTTTTTTTATCGTTCTTCTTCAATGTAAGTGTTTGGTAATAACAAGATTTGCATATTTTTTCACAGTTTTTGAAGCAGTCCCTTTTAAAAAAGGCGCCAGCAGTTGTTTAAATAAGAATGTCCTTTTTTTTAGTTGCATTACTTATTTTCCAGTGTTTTCGGTTTTTGTTCTGAATGAGTAATTTGGCACTTATGCAATACATCGCACATTGTCAGAAGAATTGATTACCAAGAAACGTGATATGCATATTTATGAGAGAATTCCTTTTAAAAGTGTCAATTGCATTGTTTAAAAATATTAATATTTAAAATTATTTGCAATTCAATGGAATGCCTAGACTTGAACAATCTTGAAGTGGAATTCAATTGTCTTTTTAAATGTCTATTTAAATTCATAGAAGTTGTTTTTGAAAATGAATATTCTTCATTTATATAATGTCTAATGTATATAAACAATATACTACTTCAAGTTTCTTACATAATCATTAAGTATAATAAAAATCTTAAGTAAACCAGCAAATTTTATTAAAATACAACAAGATAAGATAATAAAATCTCAAAATATATGTCCAAAAATAAAAGTCTCACTCTTTTAAAAATATTTTTTGTTACTTCAGATTTGAGTCAGAAAATATTTTCTTTATTCTTGTGCATTGGTGCATTTCTTGTTCAACTTATGTATACAAAGGAATTAACAGTTCATTGTAATCTTCCGGTGGCAGGTGTTAGGCGGTGGAAGAGATGGAATGGGGTGGGGAGTGGATTTCGAAGTTTTCAGCATGGGAAGAGCTTTATGGAGTCATTTAAAAAATTTAACTTTGCATTATCGATACGAGGTATATAATGTATGGGAAATCCATGATTTGTTTAATAAGGAAATGATTAAATGTAAGTTTAAATGATGAAATATAGGCATATATTAATGATGAATTGCATGGCATTTTAATTTATATATAAACACTAAATCGTTGGTGAAATTCTAATCAACTTGTGAACTCAGTTAACTATACAGTGAATGCTTGGATGATATGTCACTATTTGATTAAAATGGAATTCAATAAAATTAACTATTTAAATGAGCATCAATCATAAACCTGGTCTAATCTGACTGTAAAGCGTTGGGCGCCGAACTAACACCACTAAGCAATAACAAAACATCTGTCTAGAAATCTGCCAGCAGACAGATGCCCTTTGCCCACCATGTGGCTGCTGCACCACTGATGGTGATGATAAGGAGGATAATATGTAATTTGTGAAAGTTTACAGAATTGAAAGGCTTTGATAATTTCATTTATTTTTTGTGACTAATCCTCATTGGCCCTGCAATGTGGGACGGACATTCTTCAGTACGGGCAACGGGCGTACCTGTTACGGAGTTCCTGTGTGGTTTTAAGAACCACGATACCTCCATATCTTGAATTAGTTAAAAAATTAGCATTAAATGTAGTTGCTTCAATTATAGTTTCTTCAGTAGTCTCCTCATGGAAGGAGAGAATAGGGAGCATCTTCTGCTGTAATGGAGCACCCGCAGGTACAAGTCTGACCTGGCTCCGAATCGCTGAAAAAGAGAGAAGTTCTTCCGGGAGAACTTAAGGGGAAACTACTGCGCAGTTATGTATCATATGGAACAAACCCGGAAAACTCTCACCAGTTAATCCGACTCACGAGGCTAAAGAATGAACATTTCAAGCGCCGTCGAGTCTCCTCGATTTTGAAACAGTGTCTACAGTGTCTATGTCAGTGGATGGAGGCTTAGTAATAAGGCCCACCCGCTGTGTACGTTACCACTGACCCATGAGTCGGTCAAGTCATTTATTTTTAATTTTTATATTAAAAATTAAAAACCTCATAGTGTACATTCATTACCACAGTGTAGAAAGAAAACAAAAAATTTAAATTATTGCACAAATAAAAGCCGAATAATATCAGTCATTAAAATATCAGCTGAAAATTTTTTACCGAGACCTATTTATTATTCATATTCAATACAAGCGAATTTATTTATCAAACAAAATAAATTTATAGAAAAAACTATACAGATTTTGTAAAATTGCGAAATAGCGTTCTCGCTTGAAAACATGTCAAAATAGTTTTTGGAAAACATTCTAGTGGAAGAGGAAAATTGGATGAATTGACTGATCACTTCCGTTTTTACGTGAAACTCGATTCAAATGTTTTCGAAATATATTCGTATTAAAGGTTTACTAATCATGTTGGCACACTTACTTTTGTTCTTTTTCAATGGCACAACCCCATGGTGGGCCAAGGCTTTCTGCTTATTGGCAGATTCCGAAACATGAAATGTTTTCTTTTTGCAGGGTAGGGTTGTCAGCTTTATGCTTTGCAGTCATGTTAGACCGCGATCTATTGTTTAAGGGGTTCCGAACAAAATTCCTGCCACCGCCGGGACTCAAGCCCGAGACCTGTGGTATTGAGCGCAAGACCTATTGTCACTAGGTTATCAGGCCACGTTTTTAGATTTATTACTAAGAAATACCAATATTCAAAAATTACCACTAAAACTATTTTGGAAGGTCAAAATATTTAGGGTTAAATAATAGTTTTATCCAATTTGTTGAATTCTAATGGTTGCTATGGTAACAGTTTTAGTTTGTAGCACTAAAAGTAAAATCGGAATTTTTACATTAAAACTAATTCAAAAAGTTTATTTTATAGGGGTAGAAATAAATCAATTAATTTGAACATTCAAAAGATAACTTAAAGATTTTAAAAAGATGTACAGTGCACCACTAATATTTTAATCACTAAAGCAGACGATGACGATTGAGATAAAATTTAAAATCATCTTTAACTGTGATACGATTCTTGCAATATGTTGATGCATGTGCTATATCAAAATCTAAGCATCATATATTTAAAGATTCAATATCTTATTTTAATAATTAACTGTAATGAACTATTAATTGAAAAAAATTAATATTTCACTAAATATTTTTAAATTTATATTTATAAAAACATGTTCCTATTACGTATTGTTACGTACTGTAACATTAAGAAAAAAAAGATAAAACATTTTAATTTTTATCTCACTTTTTTAATCACTATTTATAATTATTATTATAAGTATATAATATATGAATTTCCTTTCATATCATTTTCATTTATATATAACAATGATAATTTAACCAAATTTTTAAAATCTATTCTTAAAGTGTTTACTTAATTCTTAGACATCATAATTGATACACGAAGAATATATTTCTTCTCTTTCAATTAGACTTCAAAGTTTTCGGGAATAGTTAACATAATGCAAATTTTTAATATTTGCTGTAATAGTTAACAGATGCAGGAATTCTCGTGCTATTCATAATTTGTTTTAGAATACATTTGAACATCAACGGAAGTTTTTGAATTTAACTTGTACCTTACTGTCTGATTAAATGCGAGTTGCTTGCTCTGTGTTGAGTTTATGAAATTTACTTTTCTTCAAATATATTTAATTTGAAATAAAATTAAAATTGCATCCTATTCCAATTGTTATTTGCTATTTCTATTTGCTTTGCTCTATTGCATTTGCATAAAATTGCATTTGCTATTAGTTGTAATGAAATCTCAGATGAAATTCTTGCCAATTCATTAAGAATTTCTTTTAAAATTCTCGAAGATGATGGAGTTTTTTTTTTTTTTTTCAAGAAGTGATTTATTCATGATATTTTTAGTTTGAAATATTACGCCTACATTTTCATTTAAAATGGATTTAGAAATATTAATTCACGATGAAGTTTATCGTCTTATTTGATTTGTAAGAAAACTTTCTGAACGTTAATCGGAAAACTTGTGGGGATGGGGCTTAAAGTAAATGAAGTGATTTATAGTTTTTGAAAAAAAGTACACGTTTAAAACTCGATTTAAAAATAGATTGTATTTTCTGCAAAAAACTTTGGAAATTCTTTTTTAAAAATTTCATTATTGTAGTATTTATACTGTTATTGTAATAAAATTATTCAGTAAACCGGAAAATCAATTTTTATTAACTAAAGTTAGTTAATTGTTCATACAAGACAATTTTGTGATTAACTCCCTGGAATTACAGTCCACGTTGGATTAATATTATTGGAATAAAATTATTCAGTAAAACAGTAAAATAAATTTTTTATTAACTAAAATTAATCGCAAAATTGCCTTGTATAAATAATTAACTAACTCCCTGGTACTACAGTTCATGTTGGACCATGCCCTTCTGCTTACTGCCATATTTCGAGTCGGAATGCTTTCTTTTTACAGGATAGAGTTGTCTTCAGACTATTCACTTTCATGAAGTATTTTAATAATCTAAAGATTCAAACAGATTCAATTTTGTTTTTTTTTTTTTCCCTTTTCTCCAACCTTTCCAGATAGATTAGATAATCGAATTATACACGTGTTGAAGAGTGTTTCGAAAAATATTGAACTATTCTTCATTGAGATATTGTGAAAGTTCCGGAAGAGATTCCGGTGGAGGGTATCGATTCCGAATTGATGGCTGAAAATTATCATAACGGTTTGATGATATTTAGATCGCGGGACTATGGGGCCTAAGATAAATGTTTCACTTCAAACTTCGTGTTCTCAAACTTCCTGGACAGTTACCGCTGTAATAGGAACTTAATCACCCTGGAAAATTCCATCTCCTGCAGAAAACAAAGTTTGTAGCATAGGATGGACCTGGCCAGCTAAATCTTCTCTATACTTCTGCCCAGTAATCAATTCTTTCAGGATTACGACTGGGCCAGCAGAAAACCAAAATGGGTTTCCCATACCATGACGGATCCACCTCCATGCTTGACAGCTGGAAGGCGAATCACGATCATGCGCTTGTGCAGATGCCCTCCAAGCTTGCATACATCCTGTTGTGGGGAAAAGTGTGAAAAACGACTTGTCTGACTATGCAACTGTCTTCCACTCAGCAACCGACTGGATTATATTGACCATGTTTTTTGTTAAGAAGTCAACTTTTAATTTAATAATCAATGTACGTCACCTCAATTTTTCTTTCGAACTTCTTAAGAAAAATAAATATTGAATTATTTGAAACACATCTGTTGTATTTTTTTACGATTATTTGGTTTAGAAGGAATAAAAAAAGTGTAAAAACATTACAACTTTAAATACTGATTTACGTAATTGGATATATTTAAAAAAATTAAACGAATATACAATGCTGAAAGAGAAAATTTCAAATGTCTTGTAACATCTTTTCTTGTTAGCTTTACACATACGTGACGTGCGTTATGAGAAACAGAAACAATACGAAGATTTTTTAATGATGAAGTGCTAAACTAATGCTACATTTTAACAATCTACATGGCAAATATTTGACGAAGCTTTTTTTTTTTTTTTAATTCTTCTTCAATGTCAGTGTTTGGTAATAACAAGAATTGCATATTTTTTTCAGAGTTTTTAAACAATCCTTTTTAAAATATCGCCAGCAGTTGTTTAAATACGAAAGTACCTTTCTTTTTAGTTTCATAACTTATTTTCTATTGTTTTCGGAGTTTTTGTTCTGAATTAGTAATTTGGTACTCATGCATTACATTGCATATTGTCAGAAGTATTGGTTACCAAGAGAACGTGATATGCATATTTATGAGAGTATCCTTTTAAAAGTATCAGTTGCATTGCTTAAAAATACTAATATTTAAAAGTATTTGTAATTCAACAGAATGTCTAGAATTGAACGATTTTGAAGTGGAATTCAATTGTTTTTTTGTTTTTTTTTGTGTTAATGTCTGTTTAAATGCAGAGAAGTTGTTTTTGGAAATGGAATTTTTATATTTATATAATATCTAATATAAATTTTTATTTAAAAATTTTCTGATCATGTTACAAAAACACTCAATAAAATTCAGAATATCATTAGTAAACCAGTAAATGTTTGTAAAATACAGCAAGACAAGATAATAAAATATCAAAATGTCTGTCAAAAAAAAAAAAAAATTGTTAAATTGTGAAACTTTTTTTTTTTTGTTAGTTTAGATTTGAGCCCAAAATATTTTTTTTTTTATTTTTGTACATTCGTGAATTTCTTGTCCCACTTATGCATATCAAGGATCAGCTATAGATAGAAGATGGAAGAGACGATTACTTTCTGTAATTGTTTTATAGGTAGCTGCTCCACAATTATATGCCATATGGAAAAAGAGAACCATGAACTCTGACCAGGCAACTAGTTAGTCTATGCCAGGTATTTAAACATGCTATCCAATTGCCATGGATTGTCTCTTGCACACGTTTATTGTGCTCATTACTATTAGGCCAAGAGTCAGAAAACAATTAACCCCTATTTTAGCACTAGACGTGATGACGTGGTTTCCACTTAATAGTTTAAACTCCTAGGCTAAACTCCTATGTTTGCATCTTACCAGGCTAAACTCCTATATTTGCACTCCCTGACTACTAGGCTAAACTCCTATGCTATCACTTACTGACTATTACGCTAAATTCCTATGTTCACACCTACTACCAGTAGGCTAAACTCCTATCTTAGCCCTAAATGTGATGGAATTTTTGTTACCACTTAAATCAACTCCTAATGGTAAATTTGTGGCTTCTGACATAGATGGAACTTCTTTGTGGTACCAACATTAGAAACCAATACTACAGGTTGGACATCTGAGGAGTTTTCTTAAATCAACTCTGGCTTCCTATTTCACTGATCCTATCAAATGACTTCTTATCATTCAGATTTATCAACCACATGTTCAGCATGACTCTACAGATTTAAGCTTGATATTACTTCGAATTTACAACCGATCTCTTCAATTCAGAAAATCAATGCAATGCAAGCAAGACTAAATTTATCGACTTTCTTAAAAATCAAAATACATTGAAGATTGGAGAATGTACACTATTAGAATGCACAATAAACTGTTACAAATTCTATAATTAAATTAAATTAAACATGCTGTAATTGTGAGAAAATCTAAGCGCGTTCAATGTGAGAAGCCCTACGAGTTCCCATTACTGAATGCCTCTAAATAACCTTTTGTGATTCTCATGCTTCTCATTTATCCGTCATTGAGTTTGATACAGGAATGAGCTTTCTAGGAGAACTATAGCTGCAATTCATTAGTCAATTAAATTAGAGGAAAGCTGAATAATTTCATTAAGATATTTCAACGAATTTTGCTTTTGAGCTTGATTTTCTAAAATTGCTTTTTAGATTCCTACCTTAATAGAGGTTTGTGTACATTATCTGAACTCTCTCAATATTTTGAAGTAAACATGTAAATTAACAAGTTAATTTGTTAACATTATTAGAATGGCATGCAAAATATGATTATTCAATTAATTACATAATTGAGTTCTTGGGGGCATCTGATGGATGGCGAATTATGTCTCCAGATTGGAAGAAGTGTGGTTTGAAACCCGAAAGACATGATGAAAAACATTCCATTACCTTTGATTAAATAAATATATTGGCCGGAAAGTCCTTCCATTAAACTCTAGAAGAAAGGAGGAAATGTTCGATTAGAATAAATGTCACATATTGGGAATGTTTATTAGATTGGGAATTGCACTGTTCCAAAATGTTCGGCTTGTGTCCCAATGGCACAATGTGCAACTAGCGTGCAAGAAGACTAAGGTGCGATTCCCTTGAAAGCTTTGTTATATTCACCTTTCAGAAACAAGGAGCCCCGATGGCGATTGTGACAATGTGTATAAAGCATCTGGTATCAAAATCGGCTCATTCTTAAATATCACTTTTCACATGTGTTTCCATTATTTTGATAATCACATGTATATATAATAAAAATGCCACACTATCAAACTATATTTCAGTAGCAAATTAATTCCTAAACAGTATAAGAATTATTATATTATTTAAAACATTATTGACATCATTTATTGCCTATATTGACTACTTTTCAGTTAAGACAGTCAAATTTTAATTTAATAATCAATTTACGTCACAGTTTTTGTAAAAGCTCAATTTTTGTTTTAAACTTCCTGAGAAAAATAAGAACTGAATTATTTAAGACACATCTGTTGTATTTTCTACGATTATTTGGTTTAGAAAGAAGAAAAAGTGTAAAACATTACGACTTTAAATACTGATTTGCGTAATTGGATATATTTAAAAAAATTAAGCTAATATACAATACTGAAAGAGAAAATTTCAAATGTCTTGTAACATTATTTCTTGTTAGCTTTACGTATACGTGACTGTGTTATCAGAAATAGAAACAATGCGAAATATTTTTTAATGATGAAGTGCTAAACTAATGAAACATTTTAACAATCTACACGGCAAATATTTGACGACGCTTTTTTTTTTTTTTTATCGTTCTTCTTCAATGTAAGCGTTTGGTAATAACAAGATTTGCATATTTTTTTTTTCACAGTTTTTTGAAGCAATCCTTTTTAAAATGGCGCCAGCAGTTTTTTAAATAAGAATGTCCTTTTTTTAGTTGCATTACTTATTTTCCACTGTTTTCGGGTTTTTGTTCTGAATTAGTAATTTGGCACTTATGCAATACATCGCATATTGTCAGAAGAATTGGTTACCAAGAAACGTGATATGCATATTTATGAGAGTATCCTTTTAAAAGTATCAATTGCATTGTTTAAAAATATTAATATTTAAAATTATTTGTAATTCAATGGAATGTCTAGACTTGAACAATCTTGAAGTGGAATTAAATTGTCTTTTTAAATGTCTGTTTAAATTCATAGAATTTGTTTTTGAAAATGAATATTTTACATTTATATAATATCTAATGTATTATCTAATGTATATAAACAATATACTACATCAAAGTTTCTTACATAATCAATAAGTATAATAAAAATCTTAAGTAAACCAGTAAATTTTATTAAAATACAACAAGATAAGATAATAAAATCTCAAAATGTCTGTCCAAAAAATAACAATTTATAAGTCTCACTCTTTTAAGAATATTTTTGTTAGTTCAGATTTGAGTCAGAAAATATTTTTTTTATTCTTGTGCATTGGTGAATTTCTTGTTCAACTTATGTATACAAAGGACCAGCTAACTGATAAACGATAGAAAAAGATAGCCCATTGCTTCTGGAAGGTTTTTAGGGGTAGCTGCTCCACAATTATGTGTCTATGGAAAAAGAAAATCATAAATTCATACCAAGTGACTTGTCCGTCGATGCCAGGCACTTACAAACATGCTGTCAAAATTTTCCTGGATTTTCTTCTTCTATACGTTAACTGTTGCCGATTATTACTAAGCCATGGGTCAGAAAATACTAATCTCCTATCTTAACACTAAATGTGATGACATTTTGTTTCCACTTACAGGGCTAAACTCCTATCTTGGCACTTTCTGACTATTAGGCTGATTAGCACTTACTTAGATCTTAGGCTGACTACTAGGTTAAATTCGTATCTTAGCACTTACTGATTTACTACTTATCTGACGACTATGCTAAATTGATTTCTATCTTGGACACTAAATATGATGAAATGTTTGGTACTATTTAAATCAAACTCCTAATGGTAAAATTGTTTCATCGACAAAGATTGCTTGAGTGGTATCTACATTAAAAACGAATACTCCAGGTATGGCATCTGAGGATTTTGCAATTACTCTTCCTATTTTATTAGTCCAAACATACTAATGACTTCAATAAAAAGCTCATAGATTTATCAACCCCTACTAGGATGACTTATTTGAATATTAGGCTAAAATCATATCTTATCACTTGTCCATAAATTGACTGAAGTTTAGACAAAGATAAACTCAAAACAAATTTACCTTATTTAGCTATTTATTAAACTAAATGTAAAGAGCAAAAAAGATGAAAAATTTGTATTGCAAACTAAACCTGGACTTAAATTAAAACTTCCACAATATGCTCTCTATGGTTAAAAATAGTTGTATTGACACAGACTTGGTGGTGCCCTAGCGTCTGTACATTGAAACTGTCATACCGGCAGCTGAAAAGCTGACGAGACAGGTATGCTGCAGGTTTCTTTTAGCAGTAACATCATTGATTTTGCTGCACCATCATCTTGGAATCGTTTCCAAAGCCTGGAGATGACACTCTGGGCGATTCCAACTGGTCCAGCAATCGTCCACATTCCAGTCGTCCGATAATTCTTAAAAAATCATCCAAAGCTTCCTTTGTGCCATAACCAATAAAAGGCTTTTAAATTGAACAATTTTACTTTGCCACCATTCTTTATTTCTCTAACACTCGTCATTGTGACGTATTCCGCACCATCTGGTGGTTTCCTGTAATTCATATTTTTCTTCAAGATGTTTGATATTAGGTGAAATTTTTATTTTAGATTACAATTTCTGTGCGATTCTGAATTAGTATTTATAAAGTGTAAATGTAATAGCATTTTTTACCACTTAAATCAAATTCCTAATGGTAAAGTTGATGCTTTGACAGAGTTTGAACTTCTTGGTGATACATACATTGAAAGTTCATGCTGCAGATTTGGCATGCGAGAAGTTTGCATTTCTCCTTCTATCTAATCGTTCAATCAAATGATTTCCTATCATAAATTTATCAACCCAATGTTCAGAAGGAATTCTAGAGCTTTCTGTTTGCCATCACCGAATTTTCAACCAATCTCTTCAATTAAAAAACCAGTGCAATGCATTCACCAAACAATCCTAAATTTATCGACTTTTTTTCCAATCAAAACAAAATGAAGATTGTTGTACATTCTAATAGTATCTATTCACCAAACTGTTGCAAATTCTATAATTAAATTAAATTAAACGTTTCCCTATGGATCAGTTCTAATTGAAGGACAAATCTAAAAGCATTGAATGTGAGAAGCCCTACGATTTCCCATTTTACTCATTGCCTCTAAATATCCTTTATGTTTCTCATTTATCCGTTCATTGAATTTGATACAGGAATGAGATTTCTAGAAGAAACATCGCTGCAATTCATTAGTCAATTAAATTAGATCAAAGCTGAATAATCTCATTAAGAGATTTCAACAAATTTTGCTTTTCGAGCTTGATTTTGGTCTTGTTAAGCTTAATTTTGCTATAATTGCTTTTAGACACCGATTGTGAAGATTTTAGGAACAATCTCGATACTTTTGAAGTTAGCAATGTAAATTAACAAGGTAATTTGTTAAAATTATCAGTTTGGCATGCAAAACATGATTATTTAATTACTAATAGCATTGAGTTCTTGGTAGTCATTTGATGGATAGCGAGTTATGTCACCGAAATAAAATAGTTTGGTTTGAAACCCGAAAGACAATGAGGGAAAAAAAAGTTCTCTTGGAGGTGATAAAATAAGTATGTTGACTGGAAAGTCTTTCCATTAAATTTTAGAATGAAGTAGGAAAATTCGATTAGAATAAATGCCACTTATGGGAATGCTTATTCGAAATTTCAGCGGTACAAAATGACGGATTCTTGCAATGTGTGGAACTAGCGTGCTGGAGGATTGAGGTGCGAATCCACTGGTGGCATTGCTGTAGTCACTACTTTCAGAAATTATGAGATCTCGATGGCTATTGTGATAATGTGTATATGCATCTCGCATCGAAAATCGGTCTGCATAAATTGGGTTTTCTATGTTTTCTCCAATGTGACCTGCAAATGCGGGGCAGTTATCCGCAAAAAGTTTTCGGATGGCAATAGTAACCATAATTATCAATAAAATTGTTCTTAAGGCACAAAAGAAATAATAAGGAAACTTTTGACATCATTTTTGAGTTTTTCCGCATCAAACAATATTAGTTGATAAAAATTTTATCATATGCTGTATAATACGTAAGACAGAATATCATCACAAAAAGAATTACCTCCTTCCTATTATAAGCGGACTGATGGGCTAGCTTCCAGGTCATGGGAACCTCAAGTTTCATGTTCAAATCCTCGTGGAAGTATAGATGTTTGTTTGTGGTTTGGAATCTAAGTTAAACTGTATCTTTAACGTATAATTAACGATTTAATTAGCATAAAATGCGTAAAAAATGACAGTAGAAGGACAAACCGACCTTCGTTTTATATATGACAAATTAATACCAATACAATAAGTGAATACGATACCCAATACCTAAAAAAATGAATTTTTGAAGAAGATAACCAAATGTATTCTTTGTTATTAATTATTTATTTATTTTTGTTTCTCCTTGTTGGTGGGTCTTGTGTTCTAATTATGAACCCAATATTCTGGACAATTCCTGTGAAGGTAAACAAAACTTAAAATGTTATTTTAAATTTTAATATGCATCATTTATCTTACTTGATAAAAAAAAGTGAACTTTACATTTTATGCCAATTAAAAATAATATAAAGCATAATTTTTCTCATTATTTCTGTCCAATTTCTCGCTTGCATTTTTATCTTTTTTTTCCATTCATTCACTTTACATGTGACCATCCAAAGGAGATCAGAAAAAAAAGGAATAAAGCAGTGATTACACGAACCGGAGTAATTTCACTTGATTTAATTAAGGAGCATTTAATTCAGTTTTTATTTGAAACATTTTAATTAAAACTCCAGGTGGTTTTCTTTCAGCCATCTTTTCAATACCGGCGAATAGATATCCATTCTTCTATTCCTGGTTCATATTTTAAGATGGAATAGAAGATTAAAAAAGAAGAAGAAGGAGAAATTAAAAAAAAAAAAAAAAAGGCCAAAGATTCGATAGGCAATAAAATGTCTGAGGCATAAAAGGAGGAAAAATGGTTGGATAGAAAAGGGAAGATTAATTTGAACTGGGATCAAAGAAATTAGATCGTCTCTTTCAGTGAACAATAAGCATGAAGACAGACGGTGCCAATTATAAAATAATCAAGTCCGTCATAGAATTGCTCGTCGAATATAAGAAAGGAAAACTTTTCGGAAGGAAATTAGAACTATTCTTGAATTGAGACTTTTGTTAATTAGAGCGTAATTAAAAGGTATTTTTCCAATAGATTTTAGAACTTTTTGATTTTTTTTTTTAATTTTCTGCTTTTCTCTGGTGGTATTAGAAATGATATTTTCTTTCAACTATTCTCTTTCAATGTTGCAATGCAACGGCACGATAAATGTCATAATGTTAATTCAATGGCACAAGTGATGGCGCATACAATGGCATATTCAATGATACAAGACTGTGTGCAAAGAAGATGTTGGTCAATGTGAATGAAGAGGATATTTTAACAGGAAAGGGAAATGGTGAAACCGTTTTTATCCTAAGGATATCAGTGGTGCCAATTATAAAATAAATCGTCCTTTATAGAATTGGTCGTTGAATATAAGAAAGTAAACTTTTCGGAAGGAAATTAGAACTATTCTTGAATTGTGACTTCTGTTAATTAGAGTAAGGTGTACTTTTACCTACTATACTGAAGCACAACAGAAGCTGTCTCATTTCCCTTTAATCATGAGTCCATACGGATTCCTGGATGTGACCTAGCTGTCTACTAAGTGGGATAAGAAACAACAGATCAAGATGTTATGAGTAGTTAAGGTATTTCTCTAATAGAATTTAGGAATCTGGGTGTTTTTAGTTTTTGCTTTTCTCTGGTGGTATTAGAAAGGATATTTTTCTTTCAACTATTCTCTTTTGATGTGGCAATACCACGGCACATGGGATGGCGCTTGCAGTGGCATAATGTTAATTAAATCCCACAAGGGTGTAAAAAAAAGATGCTGGACAATGTGACTGAAGCTGCTATTTTAGCAGGAAAGGGAGAGGATGTTTTCTATAGTTTTCCATGGTATCCATAGTTTTTATTCTAAGGATACCACTTTTTCTGGGATCACTTTTAAATTTAAGAGATTGCAATTTCCAGTAAGACTTCCTATCACAATGAGTCACATGGATATCTACTAAGTAGTGAATAGAGATCACCATGCTTCACCCATGGATAGCTTTATGTTGCTTGCTCAAGAGAGAGTTCACCTAATAATTTATTTATTCTTCCAACATGAATCGGAATTTTGAGTTAAATTACTATTATAATGGACTTGAAAAATGTTTTACTTTTTAATAGCATACTCTTCATTTATTTTTAAATATCCGTCAAAAATTACATTTATTTTACACTACATACATTCTTCAGATATTCATTGTCCACTGTCAAAATATAAACAATGAATAATCGGGTAATTACCAGGTGCATTACATATATTTAATCACAAAAGTCACGAAATATTAGAGATGGAAAAAAAAAAGTTAACCATGTTAACCATTAATGCTAATATAAATTAACCTTTAACTTTAATTTTAAATTTAACTCATGCTTTAATTTGCTTAATTTTTTAAAGTGTGGTTAAGTTATGTATAAGAATCCTTCCAACAATATTAATTTGAATCGTAATAAAATATATTTATCGAAAGACCAACTAACAAAATTACATTTTAGAGTTATATTTTTTGTATCCAACAATTACATTGTTATTATTTTCATCTGCAGAAAATTAAATCTTCTAATTTAATATACTGGACACAAATAATTAAATAAGAGTATCGTGATTTAGTTTCCTTAAAAAAATTCTATCAAAAAAAAGATATTGTTAAATATTTTTAGAAAATATTTGTGCGATAAATTTTTAATCACAATAAAAACGTTGATTAATGAAATATATTAAAAGATTTATTTTTAATTACAAAAAGATTATATAAATTCTTTAGCAAAAAAAGATTGATAAACAAATGCATTTTTCTGAATATATGAATTTTACTTTCTAAACATATTATTATTTTTTTCCATTAATTTATTTTTCTTTAATGTATTTCTGAAAAGAATGCAAACATAAATTTGCATAAAAATCGATCTGTTGATCGTTATAAAATATATTCACGGTTAAAAATAAATTCTTTTGAAGAATTTTTTTTTGTCAAAAATTTCTTAATATATTACAAACAACGAAGATTCATGGGTTTCAATTAACATTCTCCATCATAAAAAGTTTTACTGATAAAAAAAAAATAATAAAATTGATGTTTTAGAATTAAAAAAAAAAACATGTGTATTAATATCATATCATACATGCATTATATCTTATAATCGTAACCTATCATATCTTTAACAGATTATGGCAATCACATTTGTAAACTAGTCACTGTTGTTGTTGTTATCGTGTCCATGGATTTAAAATATAATTATCAATGTTAGATCAAGTCAAAAAGTCTTCTCGATAGCGGCCGCAAGCAATGGCGCCGCTTCACTATACAGGACTTCTCTTAAGTTGGCCTCGATTGGCACCATACCCGATTGCAAAACACGGGGAGTGAGTGCTGGGCACTCTAGAATGTGCTTAGGTGTTAGGAAAGCGTTGGGGCAATTTCTGCAGGGGATGCATTCCCTGGTCTTGTCTGGGAGAATCTTCATCCCTCTGTAATGATTAGTTCTGAGTCTGCTAATAACTGATGTCAACTTCCTAGGGCAGTTGAAGTCCGTGATTAGTGGCTTCTTAAAGTTATGAGAAATGAGTCAGCTTTTGGCAACTGCGTTAGCATCTGCAAGTGTGATGGTAGTCCTGGGTTGATCATTGTCCCTGGCTTCTTTGGCTAAAGTGTCAGCGCATTCGTTGCCCTCAATGTTGACATGTGCGGGAATCGGTTGAAGAGGACATGATTTGCCTCCACAGTGTAGAGTCTCTAGCAGAACATTTATCGCAGAAGTGATGTTAGTATCTCCATTTTTAATTGCTTCCAGAGCCGACTTGCAGTCAGAAAAAATTATTAACCCGTCAGTGAGGCCTGAGATATTTGAGTCATTTAGATATAAAGCAACAGCCTCTTTAATTGCTATGAGCTCGCTGGTGAAATAGTCACTGTAATATGTATCTATAACTTAAACATACAAAAAGGAATTAAAAATAATAAAAATACCTATCAATAAATAGCAACCATCAAGCGGTAGAAATGTTCAATAAGTATGCTTTAATTTTAAATATTTTAATCTTGTGAATGTTGATGTAATAATAGGACAGTTTTCAATAAGATTTATGCAGTTAGGAAGTTTGTAAAAATTGCTATTCGTTCAGACATAGTTAAATTTTACATTGATTGATTTCATAGACCTATGCAATTGGTAGATTTTTGTTCTAGAATGACGTGGTAACAAAAATTACCAGATTTAAGAATTATTCTGATAAAAATAATTCAAGATTGTTTTGTTATAGTCCAATCGAGAGAAATACAGAAAATGAAGTATTTAATTTGTAAAATTGGTTAAAAATTAAGAAAAAGAATTAGGTTAAAAAAAGGTTATCGTGGTAGACAATATCAATATAATAAAATTTTGTATTATCTTGTATTTTATTATGCACATGCATTGAGCCTAAGAAAATGCACAAGTATTGAATTTTTTAATTGTTTTTAAATTGAATTAATTTCTATTACTGCATTCTAGGCCTTTAAAACCGTTATTTTTAGAAGAATGGCGGGGAAAAAATGAAAAAAAAAATCATTATGGAAAAATGGGACTACGGTAGATAATGTTTAAGCACCACTGCTCAAAATGTTCATGAATTGTCACATATAGAAGCTGAACTAAGGAAAATGAGAAATAAATTTTAATGTAACAAAAAAACATGTTGTTAAGGAACGTACGTTATTTATTTTAACTGTGCTAGCTGCATAAATGCGCCTGATGACAGAGTGACTAGCGCTCTGGCGCTGGGTGCCACATATTTCGGGTTCAAATCATAGCTGTGCCATGGATGTTTGTAGTGGTTCGAAATTCCCTTTAAACAGCAGGTCCCGGTTTAATATAACTATTGGGCTTAGGAAATCTGCCATCTGAAATCTGCCATTTCAGATGCCGAAATCTGCCATCTGAAATCTGCATCCCCCAGATGGCTCTGGCCCATCATGGGCTGTTGCGCCAATGATGATGATGATGATGATGAAGGGAAATATGAGATATTTATGATATTTTCTCCTGAAGTTCCAAGGCTCGATTCCTGCCGATATGTTGTAGATATCATTTCGTGATCGGAAAAAAAGGAGATATTATATCATCATTTCGTGTACAATTGGAGTTTTAAAAATGTTAAAGTACTTTCCCCCGGATAATGAAATCTTGTTAAACGTTAACCAATCAGAATTTAATTTCCTGATTATTATCCCCTCCTAATTTCCTGCCGTACTAAGGGTTTGAAATTTCAGTGTCAGATGGAAACCTCCCTCAAGGATATACAAATATAACTTGGACACATTACAGTGAGAAATAAATATAATTTTATTCTTTGACAGGTATGTTCCATAGAGACAACTCCTTAAGTCTTTAGCCTACTTTTATTAAAGATATTACAATGGAATCCCATTAAAGATAATAACAATTGGAGACGGATTTAAAAAAGTGCCTCTTGACAATTATATTCTTTTTTCTTTTCTCCACAACTTACCCTCTTACCTAGGTATTGGTACCCTTAGTTTATGCAATTTTAAAATTATGTAATGTAAATTTATCATTACATAATCTTCTACCAGTTAGAAAACTGAAAATGGAACATCGGTAGATTTTATGGATACCACGAATAGCCCACCAATGAGTGTAAATAGGAGAACAGTACTTTCTAGGATGACGTTTAGCATTAACCACTTCACATTTGTGTCCCTATGAGGGAAAAAAATACTAAACTACGACCAGGTGATACTTTACACATAACAATCGCCAGATATTCTCTTTGTTTCTTAAAGTAGTGACTACAAATATATCACCAGCGGATTCGAACTCAGCCCTTATATCCACTGGCTACACATCTTGCCACTGCGCCGTGAGTTGAGCGATAGTCCTATAATAAGACAACTCTCTCTCTGCCATCCTGAACTCCTGACTGTAGCATGGATATTTGTTAGTGGTTCGGAATCCACTTTAAACTATAGGTCCGGGTCTGGGTGCACAAGATGTCTGTTTGACAAACCAAGCCAAAACCATCTTGTACCATCTTCAAAATATATATTACTCACTAAAGAAATTTAATCTTACTCTTTGACAGATATGTTCCATATAGACAATCTTTGCAAACATGAATTTTATTAAAATCACAATCCTAAGGTGTACTGTTACGTCAAAATCATCTTGTCCAGAAAAACATCCTGTCATCTTCAAAATATATAGTTGAACTCACAAAAGAAATTTAATCTTCGAGTTTGATGGCTGCATACATAATGGAGTTGAAATTCAGCGACCAAAGAGAAAGGTTGTGTTCCATCTTCGAGCTTGATGGCTGCATAAACTTTGAACAAAACAAAGAGAATGGCAGTGCATCTTTGAGCTTGATGGCTTTAGTTCAATAAGTTAAAATCAGTCCATCTTCATTATGGCTGCCTAAATAAAGGAGATTAAAAATACAGTCCATTCATTTCTTCGTGTCTGTGTCGAAGATTATTTGAGTTTATACCGAGTTCAAGTACCGTTAAAAATTAAATGTATGATAATTTATAGTCTGATAACTTAATATGAAATGAAGGTACTCGAAGCACGATTAAAAACACATGAAGATACTTTTGGAAAACATTTATAGGATCTAATGTCTCTAAGAGACATATTAATCATACATTTTTCAGACATATCCAGAATAATAGTAACTATTAGTATTTTGCCAAAACTAAAAGTGATTAATAGATTTATCACGAACATAACAAAAAAAAAAAAAAAGAAGAAGAAGAAGCAAAGAGCCATGGCAGACTTATGGCAGACATCCATCATGGCCTGTGACTTAGACAAGAGTGTGGAAAAAAAAAAAAAACTTTTTTATATTCTTTAGAACAGAGGAATCTCGGAATAGCTCCATAAACAACGTGAGACCCGAGATTCGTTTATTCATTGATGGATGATACTGGATGAAAATGGTGTCTCTGGCAAAGAAAAGATCTCCTCTTATGACGAGGAAAATGTAAGGTTCGCGATTGGCTATATAGAACATTATGTGTTTCAAGGAATGTTGGAGATAGAAAAGGTAGAATATTAGTCAAAAATATGTTCTATTTTCATGTTCCTAATCGCTTTTTTAAAGCATAGTAGTCATTTTAATTTTGTGCATCATTTTCAGATAATTGTGAATGTATACATATGAATACCAAATTCTCCTACCAAAATTACTACAATTGGGTATTTTCTAACTTGTACACAGATACGACGGGGCCTGATGGCCGAGTAACTAGCGCTCTGCCCCTCGCTACCACAGGCTTCAGGTTAGAGACCTGGAGGTGCCATGGATGCTTTGGATAATTCACTTTGAACCGTAGGTTTTGGTCTAATAGCTCACTGATTAATTTAGATAAGAGACTAGTGCTTTCTGTTGAGACGTTTAGGGGTAATCACTTTTCATTTGAGTGTTGTGAAAGAAAACTCAGCAATTTCTTACCAGATAATGCTTTACATACGACAATCACCCGTGAGTCACTTTGTTTCTGAATGAAGTAACTACAAAAGTATCGCAAGTGGATCCTCGAACCTCGACCCTCATTTCAGCCAGATACGCGTTTTGTCACTGGGTCAGAAGTCTGGGCGACAGTTATATTGTAAAACATCTATCTCCGCCATTCTGAATCGTGTTCTATAAGACTATGGCACACGAAAGAAATAATATCATAACTTGGACATATTGCAATGAGAAAGAAATACTCTTCGAAAGATATGTTCCATAGAGACAATCTTTGTAAATCAAGAATTTTATTAAAAATATACCTTATCCTAAGGTAAGTACCATAGAAATGAAATCTATGATAATTCATGGTCTGATAGCGAAATATTAAATGATGGTACTCGAAGCACGATTAAAAACACATTAAGATCCTTTTTGAACAACAATTATAGGATCTAACGTCTCTAAGAGACATATTAATCATACATTTTTTCGCGACATATCCAGAATAATAGTAACCATTAGTATTTTGCCAAAACTAAAAGTGATTAATAGATTTATCGCGAACATAACAAAAAAAAAAAAAAGAAGAAGAAGAAGCAAAGAGCCATGGCAGACTTATGGCAGACATCCATCATGGCCTGTGACTTAGACAAGAGTGTGGAAAAAGAAAAAGAAGATTTTTTTCTATTCTTCAGAACAGAGAAATCTCGGAATAGCTCCATAAACAACGCGAGGCTTGATGGTTGCTCTGATATCTTCAGGTTCGAATTTTGGCGGTGGCATGGATATTAATTAGTGGATCGAAATTGACGTTAAACTGTAGGTCCCAGTCTAATTAGCCTAAAATGTGCAAAAAATGACTGTAGAGTGACAAATTAAACCAACAAAATGTCCACCAGCGTATTCGGACCCCAACCCTACTTTCCGCTAGATGCGTATTTTACTAATAGGACACGAGTTGGGCGACTGTTATATTATAAGATAAATATATCATCCTGAAGTACCTTCAATATAATACCAGATGGAAATAAAAGCAATTCTTGGACTTATTGTACTAAGAAATAAATATATTCTTACTCTTTGCCATGTATGTACCATTGAGAAAACCTTTCCAATCATGAATTTTATTAAAAATCTACATTATCTTAAGGTAAGTACCATTCATAAAAATGAAGTATATGACAATTTATAGTCTAATTATAATTTATAGTCTGAAAGCAGTGACTACGAAATACCGCCAGCGGATTCGAAAACCTGCTCTCATTTCTGCTAGCTGCGAATCTTGCCACTGGGCTACTAGTTGGCTAGCAATTATATTATAAGGCAACTATCTTACCATCCTGAACTGTCTTTAATAAGATTCTAAGGCTTACAACGGAAATAAAACCATAACTTGCACTTATTGCAGTGAGAAAGGAATGCAAATTTACTCTTTGACAAGTATGTTCCATAGAGGTAGTTCTTTGCAATCATGAATTTTATTAAAAATCTACATTATCCTAAGATAAATACCGTTCATAAAAATGAAATGCAAGATAATTTATAGTTCGATAAAGAAATATGAAATGATGGTACTCGAAGCACGATTAAAAACACATTAAGATACTTTTGAACAACATTTATAGGATCTAACGTCTCTAAGAAGACATATTAATCATACATTTTTTCAAGCCATATCCAGAATAATAGTAACCATTAGTATTTTGCCAAAACTAAAAGTGATTAATAGATTTATCACGAACATAACAAAAAGAAGAAGAAGAAGAAGCAAAGAGTCATGGCAGACTTATGTCAGACATCCATCATGGTCCGTGACTTAGACAAGAGTGTGGAAAAAAAAAAAAAGAATTTTTTATCTGTTCTTCAGAACAGAGGAATCTCGGAATAGCTCCATAAACAACGTGAGACCCGAGATTCGTTTATTCATTGATGGATGATACTGGATGGAAATGGTGTCTCTAGCAAGAAAAAGAACTCCACTTACTACGAGGAATATGTAAGATTCACAATTGGTTAGGTGAAGCATTATGTGTTTCAAGGAGGGTTGGAGATAGAAGAGGTAGAATATTAATCAAAATATAATCTTTTTCGAATGTTCCCAAATACTTCTAGAAATGCAGTAGTCATTCTAATTTTGTGCATCTTGTTGCTGAAACTATGAATGTGTTCATATGGATTTCACATACTACAATTTCTACATTTGTTTATTTTCTAACTTTTGGACAGATCGGCTGGGCCTGAGCGGGGGCTAGCGCTCTGTCTCTCGTTGCTCCAGGCTTCAAGTTAGAGTCTTCGTGAGGTCATGTATGCATGTTTGTACTGGTTCGGAATCTACTTTAAACCTTAGGTCTCGGTCTAATATGACTACTACTACTACTACTACACCACACCACCTAAACTCTGCCTTGAGCTGAGTTGCCCTTTTACAGCTTTGGGAATGATGTGGGTGAGAAGAAGTCTGATTAGGCTCTGTGACACTCTATGATCCGATGAGACCGGGACCTACGGCTTAAAAGAGGATTCAGAACCCTTGCAAACATCCATAGCACCACCACTACCCGAAACCTGTGGTAAAGGGCGCCAGAGCACTAGCCCTGTAAAAAGAAAAACATCTCATGTCTCGAAATTTGCCAATAGACAGATGGCCTTGGCCCATCATGAGGCTCTTCCTCCAATGAAGAAGAAGCACATATACGACAATTTTGTATCTGATATCTGTCATTCATTTAAGGAGCATACAAGCCACAAATGGTACTCTTAAAAAACACTATCTTATTTTATTAAAAGAAAACTTGAATTTTTACGTTTCATAAGGTGAAACATATTCTTCAAAGAAGCTAAAATTTTAGGTATGTTACTTGTATGTAGCAAAAGAAATAATTTAGTCAAAGAATCTTATCTATTTTGTTTGACCTTCTATTTTATTGAACTCCAAAGAGAACAGACATCTGGCAACGCTTTCATAAAATTGTAAATCTTTCTCATACATAAATATGTAATCACTAAGAAACTAGAATCTGTAATCAATGCTTTTGACACAATTACCTTCGTTAAAGACTAATTAATTGTCAAGAGTCCTTCCATGTATTCCTTCATTCCCTTCCTTCCATGTATTGATTCATTATAATTTCTCAAACAGAAAACCTCTGCTAGACATAAATACAATCTGTTTACACAATCGAATATTTGTTGGCCTTGTTTGTATCAATATGTTGAAATAAAATATAATAAGCACTTTGTAGGTAGCATACTATTAAATTGATCGTCAAAATCTAATATATTTAACTGTCAGTTTAAGGAAAATTTGTTTAGGGAAAAACAGCACCTAATGTACAAAAAAATTATTTTTGTAGTAGTATAAAAGAATTGAAAAATTGCAATAGGTACAATTTCCTTCCAACATCCCCATCAAAAAAAAAAAAAAAAAAAAAAAAAATGAAGCATCGCAGCTCTAAGAACACAGACGTGGTATTATATTAGAATTATTTAAGAAATCCTATATGTTATTGATTAGACTCCAGCCAAAGAATCGATTGAATATTAAATAACATGTAAGATGAATATTTGTATGTGACAGAAAATTGCAATAGGTACATCAGAATCTCATTCCTTTGAGTGTTTCAGCTACTTGAATCCATTTCGGATGTCGATGACATTTTTTTCTCCCTACAAAATAACAACCCTGAAAAACAAAGAATTTCTAATTGCGTCATGAACGGATACAGTTTCATGAGAAAATAGTTTCCGTCTTCACTAAATAAAAATGATGAAAAAAAAAAAAAAAAGCCGAAGCTAAACCAATTACAAATTCACATTCAACGAAACTGATAAGCCTTACAATGCAGTATATTATCAGAATAACTCAGTTCTTAGAAAAAAAAAAAAAGAAAAGAAAATACCTATAAAAAATGAAGAATATCAAATAAAGAATAAAATAAAGAAAGAAAAAAAAAAACCTTCTCCTGTATTCGAGTAAAATTGAATTAAACTGATACATTTCGAAGGAATACATGAGTGCAGACGTTATGAAGGAAAGAAAAAGAAGTTTTTATTATTTATTATTTCCTCATGTTTGGAGAGGGATAGTAGCATGTGACGTTTCACCTCCGTGTGACTTTTTCCTTTTATTTTATTTTATTTTTATTTTTTTTTTTATATCCTTGAAATATTTTCCTCCGGAATTCTTTTCCTTTGTAGTGTTGAAAATTTTTCAGTAAATATGATAAATAGATTAAAGAAATATTTCAGCGATGGAAACAGAAATGAGGCCTCTTTCTGAGCAGGTTAATGGGCGATGCTTCCTACAGTTGCTGGATTTCCTTCCACCCACTATTATGGATGGAAAATCTTTCCGTCTGTTTGTAAACGGGCTTATTTAATTTCCGGTACTGTTTTCTGATTTATTGGAATCTTGTCTTTTGATGTTTTGATTCGATTGTTTCTCTGAAGGGTATCGCTATTTTTCCTCCCCCCCCTTCTTTTCACATTTCATTTCTCAAAAATTGAAAAATTGCGATAGGTACAATTTTCTCTACTTTAATCACAAAAATAAGTTGGTTAGGTTTGTTGCTCTGTCGTCATTTTGTGAACAGCTTTGCCTAATTAGACCGGGATCTACAGTTTAACGTATATTCCGAACGACTAATAAACATCCATGCCACCGCCAAAATTCATACCTGAAGCTTATGGTACCAAAGGTATTTGCTTATGTCCTTGAAATATTTTCATTCGAAATTCTTTTCCTTTGTAGTGTTGAAGATTTTGTAGTACATATGATAGATAGGTCTTTAAAGAAATATTTCAGCGAGATGAATTCGATGGAAGCAGAAACGAGGCCTCTTTCGGAGCAGGTTAATGGACGATGCTTCCTACAGTTGCTGATTTCCCTTCCACCCACTATTATGGATGGAAAATCTTTCCGTCTGCTTGTAAACGGGGTTATTTTATTTTCGGTGCTGTTCCTGATGTATTGGAATCTTGTCTTTTGATGTTTTGTTTTGATTGTTTTTTTCTGAAGGGCATCGGTATTTCTACACTCCCCCCCTCCCTTCTTTCACATTTCATTTTTCTGAATTCTATTATTGATGACGTCATATCCCTTTTATTCCGCATCCAAAGAGATTTGTCTTTCTTTGAGAGTAAAAATCATTTTGAAGAAATTTAGAACATTTAAGATTGGCTTTTAAGAATTCCTGATGTAAGAATTCAACTTACCTGAAGACATTATTTTGTTGGAAAATCAGATGTTAAATATGATCGTTGCTCTATTTTCTGCTGTACTGAATCCGATGAGAAGACTCTTTTTTTCAAGTGAGAAAGGTACTTGAAAATAGTAAATAGGCACTTTGAAAAAGGAATTCTTCAAAAGTCATGCTGTTTGTAGTTTGCATTTAACAACTGAGATATACAAAACGGAAAAATAACCTTTCATTTGGATATTTTTGTGTAAAACTAGCTCACATTTGAAGTTTCTGAAAAAAAATTAGGGATTTTTTGTATTTTTTGCAAATTGTGAATGAAGAAATTATTGGAGAAATTTTATAGCTATTTTTAAAACAAATTTAAGAAATACAAACACACTGAGAACAGTTTGTATTACTTCAGTGATTCATTATATTTTCGTAAATAAAAAAACGAAATTCACTTGCTTGGCATAAATAACAATCAGTTTACATGATCTAATATCTGTTTATTTCAATATGTGGGGAAAAAATATAATAAGCATTTGTAGGCAGCATACTATTAAACTGTTAGTTGGAATACAATATATTTAACTGACAGCATAAGAAAAAAACAGTTGGTTGTACATTTAGATATTGTTTCCCCTTGACTTGTTTTTGTAGTAGTATAGAAAAAAATTGTAAAATGGCAATATTTACAATTTTCCCACTTCAATCCCCAAAACATTTCGAGCCCTTCAGCTCTAGGAACGCACACATCACCTTATAGTAGTAATAGTTAAGAAGTTCAGCATATTATTTGCAGCCAAAGAATCGATAGCATATTAAATAATATGTTAAAAAAATATTTTTTATATATATTTTAAAATAGCACCAGAACCTCATTCCTTCGAGTGTCTTAGCTTGGTGAATCCATTTCGAAGGTCGATGACATTTTTTTCTCCCTACAAAAATAACAACCCTGAAAACAAAGAGTTTCGAATTGCGTCATGAACAGATAGAGTTTCAGAAGAAAATAGTTTCTGTCTTCACTACATAAAAAAAATGATGAAAAAAAAAAAAACCCGAAGTTAAACCAATTACACGTTCCCATTCAACAAAACTGATAAGACTACAAGGCACTACATCATCAGAATAACTCAGTTCTTAGTAAAGAAAAAAAAAAAGGCAAGAAATAAACTATAAAAAAAATAAAGATTATCGAATAAAGAATAAAAGAAAGAAAAAAAAAAAGCTTCTCCAGTATCCGGTGAAAATTGAATTAAACTGATACGTTTCGAAGGAATACATAGTGCAGACGTTAGGAAGGAAAAAAAATAGTTATTATTTATTAATTAATTAGTATTTTCACCATGTTTTGAGAGGAATAGTAGCATGTGACGTTCGCTCCGTGAGACTTTCTCCTTTATTTTTATTTTATTTATTTATTTTTTATATCCTTGAAATATTTTCCTCCAGAAATCTTTTCCATTGTAGAGTTGAAAATGTTTCAGTAAATATGATAGATAGGTCTTTAAAGAAATATTTCGGCGAGATATCTTCCATGGAGATATCTGGCCTCTTTCGGAGCAGGTTAATGGACGATGCTTCCTACAGTTGCTGGATTTCCTTCCACCAACTGTTATGGATGGAAAATCTTTCCGTCTGTTTGTAAACGGGGTTACTTTATTTCCAGTACTGTTCCTGATTTATTGGAATCTTGTCTTTTGATATTTTGTTTAGATTGTTTTTCTGAAGGGTATCGCTATTCCTCCTCCCCTCCCCCCCCACACTCCTTTAAGCATTTCATTTTCCTGAATTCGATTATTGATGACGTCACATCCATTTTTTCCACAACCGAAGAGATTTGTCTCTCTTTGAGAGTAAAAATCATTTTAAAGAAATTCAGAACGTTTAAGAAATGATTTTTAAGAGTTTCTGATGTAAGAATTCAGAATTCCTGAGGACGTTATTTTGGAAAATCAGATATTTATAATCTTTGCATGGGCCTGATGGCCGAGTGGCTAGCACTCTGGCGTTCGGTAGCACAGGATTCGGGTACCGGTGGTGCCATGGATGTTTGTAGTGGTTCAGAATTCACTTTAAGCCGTAGGTCCCGGTCTATTTGGATTGTACAGTATTTCCGTAGCATTGTTACTCTGCGCCCTTAGCTTATCTTCTAGCTACCCCCGCGCCCTCTGCGTAGTGCTAAATGAGTAACGTCGGTTCAGCCCTTGCTTATTGCATATAAAGATCACAGACTAAGTAATTGCCAGCTGCATTAGAAACAAAAAGTATAATCGTTGCTAAATTGTAGTGAATACGATAAGTTACTATTAAAAAGTTTAGACTCATATTCATGATGACATTTTCTTTAAATTTTTCTACCGAAACCGATTTTGATATCCAACAGTCAATAGATTTCAACTCTATAACAGGATGATCGAGATAAATTCATCAACCGAAAAATCCTTTGCGCTGTGTTCAAATAGGTTTGAAAGTTTGGTTTCTCTCTCTACAATCATTTTTGTGCACATTTTAGGCTAATGGGACCTACAATTTAACGTGGAATCGAACAGCTAACAAACATTCATGCCATAAAAACTTGAGCGCTGTGTTACAAAATGCCAGAGCGTCAGTCAATTGACCATCAGATCTCTATCTGGGTAGAAGTGGACTGGTGAATAGCGGGATGAACCTTTTTGAATCAAGTGTATTTGGTTCGAAATTGAACAGGAAATACCGAGAAATAGCTTAAAGGTCGAAATCTGAAAGCAGGAATGTTTTTCTATTAGCAGATGGGCTAGATGGTTAATTCTTTCTCGGTTTAGAGGAACGAGTGAAAACCTAAGATGTTTATTCAAAAGTTTTCTTTCTAATGCAACTGGTATTACAGAGACAGTTAATACACTCATGTCCATAAATTAAGGATAATGAAGTTCAGGCAAAGAAAGAGACAGAAGCAAAACAAATTTGACTTATTTGTAAAAGTCTATTTATTAAACAAAAGGTAAAGAGCAAAAAAAAGATGCTATATGTTTGACATAATTAATAAATATTGCGATTTTTACTCCCTGGAGCAAATTTCAAAAAGAACCTATTTACAAAAAACAGTATAACATGGTTAGTATGATGGTTAATATGGAGTATGTCTTCCTGGAGATGCAATACAGGCCTTACAACGCCTATGCATGCTGAGTATCAAATTATCAATCTGATCTTGGAGAATATTACACCAATCATCAAGCAATGCCCTCGAAGTTCGGTTGACAGGTGGGAGGTGGCTAACGGGCTGCAATTCGTCGGCCAAGCATATCCCACACATGCCCTATTGGATTCAAGTCCGGTGAGTATGCTGGCCAATCCATACGGGTGATATCCTCCAATTGAAGGCATTCGTCTACAGTGTTTACACGGGTGAGGACGGGAGTTGTCATCCATAAACAAAAATTCAGCACCCATGGCGCCCCGAAACAAACGTGCATGTTGTTCCAGAATGACATCCCGATAGATGTGGCCTGTCATCGTTACACGCTGAGCATGCAGGTCAGTTGTGGAACCAAGAATAATTCCTCCCCAAACGAGCCATCTTGCACCACCGTAACGGTGTCGTTCAATGGTGTTCTCTTGGTGGTAACGGGTACCTGGCGCTCTCCATATGAAAGTCCGGCGAGAATCAGACTGCAAACTAAACCTAGTCTCGTCGGAAAACATCACACAAGACACTGTTGCGGTGTCCACAATGCATGCTCTCTACTCCAGGTTAATCGCAGGCGACAGTGAGTTGCGGTAAGTGGAACACATCTGACAGGCCTACGAGCATATAGACCAATGTGCCTTAAGCGTCTGTACACGGTCTGCCTTGAAACTGTCGTACCGGTAGCTGAAGAGAGCTGACGAGACAGGTCTGATGGTGTGCTGCGTCTGTTTCTTTTGGCAGTAACTGCTAAATACCGGTCCTCATTCGGCGTTGTAACTCAGGGGCGACCTGTGCTGTAACATCTACTCACATTACCATCTTAGATCCTTGAATCCATTTCGATCCAGGCCGATGACATTTTTTCTCCCACAAAAATAACAACCCTGAAAAACAAAGAATTTCGAATTGCGTCATGAACGGATAGAGTTTCAGGAGAAAATAGTTTCCATCTCCACAACATTCAAAATGATTTTAAAAAAAACCCCGAAGTTAAACCAATTACATGTTCATATTCAACGAAACTGATAAGCTTACAAGACACTATATTATCAGAATAATTCAGTTCTTAGAAAAAAAAAAATGAAAAGAACTGTAAGAAATGGAGAATATCAAATAAAGAATAAAATAATGAAAGAAAAAAAAAACATTCTCCTGTATCCGAGGAAAATTGAATTAAACTGATACGTTTCGAAGGAAACTTTTTCTTTTCCTTCATAACGTCTGCACTATGAGTGCAGACGTTATGAAGAAAAAAAAAAAGTTTTTATATTTTTATTCTTTATTATTTCCCTCATGTTTGGAGAGGGATAGTAACATGTGACGTTTGCCTCCGTGAGACTTTTTCTTTTTATTATTACTTTTTTTATATCCTTGAAATATTTTCCTCCGGAATTCTTTTTTCCTTTGTAGTGTTGAAAATGTTTCAGTAAATATCATAATAGGTCTTTAAAAAGAAATATTTCAGCGAGATATCTTCGATGAGAAATGAGGCCTCTTCCGGAGCAGGTTAATGGACGATGCTTCCTACAGTTGCTGGATTTCCTTCCACCAACTGTTATGGATGGAAAATCTTTCCGTCTGTTTGTAAACAGGCTTATTTTATTTCCGGTACTGTTTTTTGATTTATTGGAATCTTCTCTTTTGGTTGTTTTGCTTCGATTGTTTTTCTGAAGGGTATCGCTATTTCTCCTCCCCTTCCCCCTTCTTTTTCTCATTTCATTTTCTGAATTCGATTATTGATGACGTCACATCCATTTTTTTTTCCTTCAATCCAAAGAGATTTGTCTTCCTTTGAGGTAAAAATCGTTTTAAAGAAATTCAGAACGTTTCAAGAATGGTTTTAAGAGTTCTGATGTAAGAATTCAACTTATCTTATTTTGTAAGAATTTAATTTAACTTAACTCATTACTTTACCTTACGTTATTTTCTTGGAAGACCAGATATTAACTAAAATCATTGTTAAGCTGTACTGAATCAAAAGACCCTCTTTTCGGTTGAAAAAGGCACTTGCAAGTAGTAAATAGGTACATGTAAAAAGTCACCCAAGTCTTATTATTGTAGTTTGTAGTTTATTTAAAAAGGATAAACACTTTGATATACGAACATAGAAAAAAAAAAAAATAACCTTTTATTTGTTTGTTTTTTACAGTGACACTGGCTGAATTTGTTGTTTCTGAAAATAATTAGGTAGTATTGCATTATTGATAAATCTGGGTGATAAACACACACAAAGGTAAACTGAATTGGCAATAAAATTTTAACTTATGTTCTACATTTAGAATTTATGGTGACATTTTTTTAAAAATTTTTCTAACGAAACCGATTTGATATTCAACAAATAAAAGCTTTCATTTTTATATGAGGAATTAACGAAATAATTTCATAAACTGGAAAATCCTTTGCTCTGGTTTCAAAGAGTAGGAGGTTTGGTTTGTCGCTCTACGGTAATTTTGTGCACGTTTTAAGCTAATTAGACCAGGACATTCAGTTTAACGTGAATTTAGAACCATTAACAACATCCATGCTAGCTCCAGTATTTGAACTGGAGCCCCCATGATACCTATAGCCCAGAGCTGTAACTGATTGGCCATCAGGCAGCTACGTGGGTGGGAGTAAATTTGTGAATAGCGGGATGAGTTTCTGTGTCAAAGTTATTTACATTTCGTTCTAATTTGACAAGAAATACTGAAACAAAAGATTCAATTTTTAAATCTTGAGACAGGAATACCTTTCCATTAGAGGTGTATAAGGAGGTTCATTCTCTTCAGATGGGAGGGGAGGTATGGAAATCTCAGATGTTTATTCAAATTTTTTTTTCCTATTGGAGCTGGCAAATACTTAGATAGGTAATAAATGCTGCACTGAAGTTATTCATTTAGCACTAACCAGGGAGACATGTAACTTGAAGATATGCTCCGCTGTTCACAAATTTACTCCTTTCCACGTAGCTACCTGACGGACACTATCACTACAACGCTCTGCGATTATATTAGACCGAAATCTACGTTTTAAAATGGATACCGAACCACTACAATCATCCATTACATCCTCACTAAGACTCAAACTTGAAACCTATGGTACGGAGCGCTAGCCACTCGCACATCAGTCCCCATTATTTAAAATTAAAATTTTACAAAATTGAAAAATCGCAATAAATAGAATATCCCCTAAAAAGTTTAAAGAGTCTCAGAGTAGGAATATAGATATGGTGGTGGGATTTTTCCCAACTATTGCTACTATATTATTTACTAGATTCTATCCAAAGAATCGATTGTATATTAAATAATATGTTAAAAGAATATTTTTATGTGACAAAACAATAGCACCAGAACCTCATTCTTTCGAGTATTTTAACTTCTTGAATCCATTTCGAAGGTCGATGACATTTTTTTCTCCCTACAAAATAACAACTCTGAAAAACAATGAGTTTCGAATTCGTCATGAGCGGATAGAGTTTCAGGAGAAAGTAGTTTCCGTCTTCACTACATAAAAAATGATAAAAAAAAAAACCCTAAGTTAAACCAATTGCACGTTCCCATTCAATGAAACTGATAAGCCTACAAAGGCACTACATTATCAAAATAACTCAGTTCTCACAAAGAAAAATAGAAAAGAAAAGAACCATTAAAAAATGAAGAATATCAAATAAAGAAAGAAATAAAAAGCTTCTCCGGTATCCGAGGAAAATTGAATTAAACTGATACGTTTCGAAGAAATACATAGTGCAGACGTTATGAACGAAATTTTTTTTATTTCATTCTTTATTATTTCCATCATGTTTAGAGAGGGATAGTAGCATGTGACGTTTGCCTCCGTGAGACTTTCTCCTTTTATTTATTATTTTTTATATCCCTTAAAATATTTTCCTCCAGAATTCTTTTCCAATTGTAGTGTTGAAAATGTTCAGTAAATATGACAGATAGGTCTTTAAAAGAAAATATTTCAGCGAGATATCTTCGATGTAAGGAGAAATAAGGCCTCTTTCGAAGCAGGTTAATGGACGATGCTTCCCTACAGTTGCTGTATTTCCCTTCCACAAACTATTATGGATGGAAAATCTTTCCGTCTGTTTGTAAACGGGGTTATTTTATTTCCGGTATTGTTCCTGATTTATTGGAATCTTGTCTTTTGATGTTTTTTGAAATGTTCGATTGTTTTTCTTTAAATGTATTTTCTGAATTCTATTTGACTCACATCCATTTTTTTTTCTTTCCATCCCCTTCCTTAAAAAAATCATTTTAAAGATTTTCAAGAACATTTAAAAATGGTTTTTAAGAGTTCCTGATGTAAGAATTCGGAATACTTGAAGAGGGTATTTCGGAAAATTTGGTTTGGTTTGTCGCTATACGGTCATTTTGCGAACATTTTGGGCGAATTAGAAAGGGGTCCCTACAATTTAACGTGGTTTCGAATCCCTAACAAAACATCCATTCCACCGCCATGAATCGAACATGTATCCTGTGTTAACAAAAACCAGAGCTTCAGCCAATTGCCCATCAGGTTGCTACGCTGGTAGGAGTAGATTGGGAGGAGTTTTTGAGTCAAAGGGAAGACGGCCTCCCAAAATTTAATAACTAAATCTGAAGGCAGAAATGTCTTTCCGTTAGGAAATGAGTTTGGTGTTTAACTCCTTCTAGGTAGAGAAGAAAAGGTGTGAAAACCTCAGATGCTTATTCAAATTGTAATTTCAAAAAAAATTTAAAAATTGCAATAGGTACGATTTCCGTAACTTCATTCCTTCCCCCTCCCTCCAAAGAAAAAAATTGCGCCACCTCAGCTCTAGAAACATAGACATGGTATTATAGTAGTAATAGTTAGAAAATCTTACATGTTATTTACTAGACTCCAGCCAAAGAATCGATTGTATATTAAATAATATGTTAAAACGAATATATTTTATGAGACATAAAAAAAAAATAGTACCTGCACTTCATTCCTTCGACTGTATCAGCTTCTTGAATACATTTTTGAATGTCGATGACATTTTTTTTCTCCCTACAAAAATAACAACCCCGAAAAACAAAGAGTTTCGAATTGCGTCATGGACGGATAGAGTTTAAGGAGAAAATAGTTTCCGTCTCCACTACACAAAAAAAAATGATAAAAAAAAAAAAAAAACCCCGAAGTTAAACCAATTACACGTTCCCATTTAACGAAACTGATAAGCCTGCAAGGCACTACATTATCAGAATAACTAAGTTCTTAGAAAAAAAAAAAAAAAAAAAATAAAAAAAAAAATGAAGAATATCAAATAACGAATAAAAGAAAGAAAAGAAAAAAAAAACTTCTCCAGTATCCGAAGAAAATTGAATTAAACTGATACGTTTCGAAGAAATATATAGTGCAGACGTTATGAGGGAAAGAAAAAATAGTTTTTATTATTTATTATTTCATTCTTTATTATTTCCCTCATATTTGGAGAGGGATAGTAGCATGTGACTTTCCCCTCCGTGAGACTTTCTCCTTTTTTTATTTATTTATTTATTTATTTTTTATATCCTTGAAATATTTTCCTCAGAATTCTTTTCCTTTGTAGTGTTGAAAATGTTTCAGTAAATATGATAGATAGGTCTTTAAAGAAATATTTCAGCGAGATATCTTCCATGGAGGAGAAATGAGCCTCTCTTTCGAGCAGGTTAATGGACAATGCTTCCTACAGTTGCTGTATTTCCTTCCACCCACTATTATGGATGGAAAATCTTTCCGTCTGTTTGTAAACAGGGTTATTTTATTTCCTGTTCTGTTCCTGATTGATTAAAATCTTGTCTTTTGATGTTTTGTTTAGATTGTTTTTCTGAAGGGTATCGCTTTCCACCCCCTTCTTTTCACATTTCATTTTCCTGAATTCGATTATTGATGACGTCACATCCATTTTTTTTTTTTCGCATCCGAAGAGATTTGTCTTTCTTTCAGAGAAAAATCATTTTTTAAGAACGATTTAGAATGATTTTTTAAGAATTGCTTTTCAAAATTCTGCTGAATCGTAATTTTGCTAGAAAATCAGATGTTAAGTGTAATGGTTTTATATTGCAATGAATCCAAAGTCTCTTTTTCAATTGAAAAGGACTTTCAAGTAGTAAATAAGCACTTCAAAAGGAACTCAAGTCTTCAAAAGTTCTGAAGTTTATATTTCATAAAAAAATCACTTTGATACATAAAATGGAAAAAACATTTCTTTTGGATATTTTTAGATAAACTGGCTCAAACATTTGTTTTTTAAACAAGACTTGTATTATTGATAAATTCTGTTGAAAAAGGCATTGGCAAACTGATTTGGTAATGAAATTTAGACTGAATCAAATTTATTAATTCGATATATTTTGTTTAATTTTCTAACGAAAACGATTTGCTATCCGACCTCAAAAGCTTTCATTTCTATACCTAATATAAGTGAGATAAATTTAAACAGGAAAATCCATGGGCTGATTCAAAAAAAGGGTTTGAAGGTTTATTTTGTTGCTCTACGGTCATTTTATGAGCACGAAGGCTAATTAGGAGGATCACCAGTTTAACGTGGATTCTGAATAACAAATAAAAAACCATGTCATCCTTAGTATTCGAACGTGGAACCTGTAGTACCAAAGGCCAGAGCTAATGAATAGGGTTGGCCATCTGGCCACTACAGGGCATTTGGTGTAGACTAGTAAATAGGGGATGAGTCAGATGCGTGTATTCGGTTCAAATTTCGAAGGAAATACTGAATCGAAATCTTCAATATCTAAATCTGAAGGTAGGAATGTCTTTTCATTAGAAAATGGGCTTGATGGTTATTCTCTCTGTTGTGGAGAGGAAAGGTGTGCTAATAGATGCCTATTGAAAATTATAATTTCAGTTCAATTTGAAAAAATTGCAATGATGTAAAATCTCCTTTACTCCAATCCACACTCCAAAATAAAATTTTGGAGCATCTCAGATCTAGGAACAATATATGGTATTCTTGTAGTAATAGTTAGGAAATCCTACATGTTATTTACTAGACTCAGCCAAAGAATCGATTGTATATTAAATAATATGTTAAAAGAATATATTTTATGAGACATAAAAAAAATAGTACCAGCACTTCATTCCTTCGAGTGTCTCAGCTTCTTGAATACATTTTGAATGTCGATGACATTTTTTCTTCCTACAAAAATAACAACCCCGAAAAACAAAGAATTTCGAATTGCGTCATGGACGGATAGAGTTTCAGGAGAAAATAGTTTCCGTCTCTACTACACAAAAAAAAATGATAAAAAAAAAACCCCGAAGTTAAACCAATTACACGCTCCCATTCAACGAAACTGATAAGCCTGCAAGGCACTACATTATCAGAATAACTAAGAAAGCAAAAAAAAAAAAAAAAAAAAAAAAAAAAAATGAACTATAAAAAATGAAGAATATCAAATAACGAATAAAAGAAAGAAAGAAAAAAAAAACTTCTCCAGTATCCGAAGAAAATTGAATTAAACTGATACGTTTCGAAGGAATATATAGTGCAGACGTTATGAAGGAAAGAAAAATAGTTTTTATTATTTATTATTTCATTCTTTATTATTTCCCTCATATTTGGAGAGGGATAGTAGCATGTGACGTTCGCCTCCGTGAGACTTTCTCCTTTTTTTTTATTTATTTATTTTTATTTTTTTTTATATCCTTGAAATATTTTCCTCCAGAATTCTTTTCCTTTGCAGTGTTGAAATATTTCAGTAAATATGATAGATAGGTCTTTAAAGAAATATCTCGCGAGATATCTTCCATGGAGGAGAAATGAGGCCTCTTTCGGAGCAGGTTAATGGACGATGCTTCCTACAGTTGCTGGATTTCCCTTCCACCGACTGTTATGGATGGAAAATCTTTCCGTCTGTTTGTAAACGAGGTTATTTTATTTCCTGTTCTGTTCCTGATTTATTGAAATCTTGTCTTTTGATGCTTTGTTTAGATTGTTTTTCTGAAGGGTATCGCTATTTTCTCCCCCTTCTTTTCACATTTCATTTTCCTGAATTCGATTATTGATGACCTCACATCCTTTTTTTTCGCATCCGAAGAGATTTGTCTTTCTTTGAGAGTAAAAATCATTTTTAAAGAAATTCAGAACGTTTAAGAATTGTTTATAAAAATTCCTGATCCTGTAATATCAGATGTTAAGTATAATCGTTTTAAATTTTAGTGCATCCAAAATCCCTTTTTCAATTGAGCAAGGAACTCGAAAAAAAGTTATTCAAGTCTTCAAAACATCCTGCAATTTGTAGTTTATATTTAATAAGGAAAAACCACTTTGATATGTATAGAAATGGAAAAAATAATCATTTATTTGGATATTTTTAAGATAAACTGGCTCACATTTGTTTTTTAAAAATAATTGGGAGACTCTTCTTTTATTGAGGATTTTGGTGAAAAAGACGCATTGGTAAACTGATTTGGCAATGAAATTTAGACTGAATCTTTTTTAATTCATTGACATTTTGTTTAAATTCTCTAACGAAACCGATTTGATATCTGACCTCAAAAGCTTTCATTTCTATACCAGGGATGAGGGAGTTAAATTTATAAACAGCAAAACTCTTACACTGATTCAAAAAAAAAAGGAAGGGGTTGGTTTGTTTGTCCATGGTCATCTTGTGCTCACACGGGCTAATTAGACCGAGACCAAGTGGATTCCGAAAAACTCGCAAACATCCATGCTAGCCCATTGTCCATCAGGTTGCTACCTGGATAGGAGGAGACTAATGAATAGCGGGATGAATCTCTATGTCAAAGGGCATTTGGTTGGAATTTCGAAAGGAAACTCTGAAACGAAACCTTCAATGTCTAAATCTGAAGGCAAGAATGCCCTTTCCATTAGGAGGTGGGTTAGGATGTTACTTCTTTTGTGGAGCTCTGGTTTGGTTTATCTCTCTGTTGTCGATTTGTGCATAATTTAGGCTAATTACACCGGGATTTGGAGTTCAACTTGAAAAATTGCAATATGTAAAATTTTCCCTACTTTTATCCCAAAACATTTGGAGCATCTCAGCTATAGGAACACAGACGTGATATTACAGTAGTAATAATTAGGAAATCCTACATATTATTTACTAGATTCGAGCCAAAGAATCGATTGCATATTAAATAATATGTTAAAGATTCTTTTTCATGTGACAAAAAAAATAGCACCAGACCCTCGTTCTTTCAAGTGTCTTAGCGGCTTGAATCCATTTCGAAGGTCGATGACAATTTTTTCTTCCTAAAAAAATAACAATCCTGAAAAACAAAAGCGTTTCGAATTGCGTCATGAACGGGTGTAGTTTCAGAGAAAATAGTTTCCGTCTTCACTACATAAAAAAAAAATGATAAAAAAAAACCAGAAGTTAAACCAATTACACGTTCCTATTCCACAAAACTGATAAGCCTACAAGGCACTACATTATCAAGAATAACTCAAATCTTAAAAAAAAAAAAAAAAAAGAAAAGAAAAGAACTACAAAAAATGAAAAATATCAAATAAATAAATAAATAAATAAATAAAAGCTTCTCCAGTATCCGAAGAAAATTGAATTAAACTGATACGTTTCGAAGGAATGCATAGTGCAGACGTTATGAAGGAAAAAAAAAGTTTTTATTATTTATTATTTTATTCTTTATTATTTCGCTCATGTTTGGAGAGGGATAGTAGCATATGACGTTCGCCTCCGTGAGACTTTATTTTTATTTTATTTTATTTCCTTTTTTTTTTTTCTTTATATCTTTGAAATATTTTCCTTTGTAGTGTTGAAAAAGTTTTAGTAAATATGATAGATAGGTCTTTAAAAAATATTTCTGCGAGATATCTTCGATGGAGGGAGAAATAAGGCCTCTTTCGGAGCAGGTTAATGGACAATGCTTCCTACAGTTGCTGGATTTCCCTTCCACCAGCTCTTATGGATGGAAAATCTTTCCGTTTGTTTGTAAACAGGGTTATTTTATTTCCGGTACTGTTCTGATTTGATTGGACTCTTGTCTTTGATGTTTTGTTCCGATTGTTTCTCTGAAGGTTATCGCTATTTTCTCTACATCCTCTACCTTTCAGATATCTTTTTCATGAATTCGATTATGGATGACGTCATATCCTTTTTTTCCGCATCCAAGGAAATTTGTCTTTCTTTCAGAGTAAAAATCATTTTAAAGAAATTCAGAGCTTAAGAAATGGTTTTTAAGAATTCCTGATGTAAGAATTCAGAATACCTGAAGACGTTATTTTTGCTCGAACATCAGATATAAAAAGTATAATCGTTTTTACGGTTTACTGAATGAGATTGAAAGATCATATTTCCAATTGAAGAAGGCACTTGCAAATAGTTTGCACTTGTAATTGGCAATAGCAATGTAGTTGCAATAGGCATTTGCAAAAAGGCACTAAAATCTTCAGAAAGTCCAGTTTATAGTTTACACTTAATGTTTATAGTTTACACTTACAAACTAATTTGATAAATTATTATAATTTGATATAATAATTTTAACTTCTTCATTGGTGCAACTGTCGTATGGTTGGGCCAAGACCTTCTGCCTATTAGCAGGTTTGGTTTGTCTCTCTATGGGCATTTTTGCATACTTGGGACAAATCAGGATGTACAGTTTAACGTGGATTCGAATCACTAACGAAGCATCCATGTTACAGCCATTATTCGAACATGAAGCCTGTGGTACCAAAGACCAGAGTGCTAGCCAATTGCCCGTCAGGCTGCTACTTGGGTTCAAACGACTGGTGAACATCGGGATGACTTTCTGAGTCAAAGTATATACGACCGAGGACGTAAGCTTCAATATCTAAATCTGAAAGCAACAATGTCTTTCCATTTGTAAATGGGTTTGGTGGTTAAATCTCTCTAGGTGAGGGGAAAGGTGTAAAAACATCAGATGGTTATTCAAAATTATAATTTACAAAATTAAAAAATTGCATTGAGTGCAATTTCCCTTACTTTAATCGCCCGCCCCGTCCCCCAAAAATTGTAGTACCTCAGCTCTACAAACGCAGACGGGGTATTATAGTAAAAATAGTTACGAAATCCTACATATTATTTATTAGACTCAAGTCAAGGAATAGATTGCATATTAAATAATGTTAAAAGAATATTTTTATGTGACAAAAAAATATCACCAGAACCTCATTCTTTTGAGTGTCTCAGTTTCGTGAATCTATTTCGAAGGTCGATGACATTTTTCACTTACAAAATAACAACCCTGAAAAACAAAGAGTTTCGAATTGCGTCATGAACGGATAGAGTTTCAGGAGAAAATAGTTTCAGCCTTCACTACATAAAAAATGATAAAGTATCGAAGTTAAACCAATTACACGTTCCCATTCAACGAAACTGATAAGCATACAAGGCACTACATTATCAGAATAACTCAGTTCTTAGAAAGAAAAAAAAGAAGAAGAAAAAAAACTATAAAAAAGGAAAGAATATCAAATAGAGAATGAAAGAAAAGAAAACTAAAGCTTCTCAGGTATCCGAGGAAAATTGAATTAAACTGATACGTTTCGAAGGAATACATAGTGCAGACGTTATAAAAGGAAAAAAAAAAAAGTTTTTATTATTTATTCTTTCTTTATTATTTTTTCCCTCATGTTTGAAGAGGGATAGTAGTATGTGACGTTGCCTCCGTCAGACTTTCTATAGTTTTTTTTTTTTTAGTTTTTTATTTATTTATTTGAAATATTTTCCACCAGAATTCTTTTCCTTTGTAATGTTGAAAATCTTTTCAGTAAATATGACAGATAGGTCTTTAAAGAAATATTTCAGCGAGATATCTTCGATGGAGGGAGAAATGACGCCCCTTTCGGAGCAGGTTAATGGACGATGCTTCCTACAGTTGCTGGATTTCCCTTCCACCAGCTGTTATGGATGGAAAATCTTTCCGTCTGTTTGTAAACGGGGTTATTTTATTTCCGGTACTGTTCCCGATTGATTTTGGAATCTTGTCTTTTGATGTTTAGTTTCGATTGTTTTTCTGAAGGGTATCGCTATTTTCTTTCCCCTTCTTTTCACATTTCATTTTCCTGAACTCGATTATTGATGACGTCATCCGAAGAGATTTGTCTTTCTTTGAGAGTGAAAATCATTTTAAAGAAATTCAGAACGTTCAAGAAATGTATTTTAAGAATTCTTGGTGTAAGAAATTCAATTTACTTTTTATGTTATTTTGTTGGAAAATCCGATATTATATATAATTGTTGTTAAATTGTACTGAATCTGAAAGAAAGACGTATTCAATTGAAAAGTCACTTGCAAGTAGCAAATAGGCACTACTTGATAAAAAAGCACTCAAGTCTTAAAAAGTCCTGCAATTTGTAGTTTACATTTAATAAGTTAAACTATAAACAAATGGAAAAAATAATCTTTATTTGGATATTTTCAGAGTGAAACTGTCTCACATTTGTTGTTTCTGAAAATAATTATGGAAGATTGTATTATTGATAAATTTTGGTAATAAAGTTTAATTGGTAAACTGATTTTGGCAACTAATTTTAGACTGATCTGAGTTTATATTTATTAAGACTTGTGTGAATTTTTGTGCTATTTACTTTTGTTAAACTTGAGTGCCTATTTCATTGAAATGGTATTTATTTCAAATTCGTACAATTCAACAACGATTTTAGTTAATACTGATTTTCCGACAAAATAACGTCTATCCGGGTCTTTTATCCCATTCAGTACAAATAAGCAACGATTATACATTTTGTTTCTAATGCGGCTGGCAAATGTCAAATCTTTTATATGCCATAAGTAAGGGCCCCAACGATGTTACTTATTCCGAAGCTTGAAGATAAGCTACGGGCAAGTAGTAAAAATGCTGCACCAACTCTCTACGATCCTATTAGACAGGGATCTACGGTTCAAATTGGATAACGAAACACTACAAACATCCATGGCACCGCCGGGACGCCGGACCACTCGGTCATCGGCCCCTGCAAACGATTCTACTTAATATCTGATATTCCAAAATAAAGTGTTCAAGTTTTCTGAATTCTTACATCAGAATTCTTAAAAACCATTCTTAAACATTCTGAATTTCTTTAAAATGATTTTTACTCTCAAAGAAAGACGAATCTCTTTGAATGGAAGGAAAAAATGGATGTGACGTCGTCAATAATCGAATTCAGGAGAATAAAATGTGAAAAGAAGGAGGGAAATAGCGATACCCTTCAGAAAAACAATCGAAACAAAACATCAAAAAAGACAAGATTCCAATAAATCAGGCACATTACCGGAAATAAAAATGACCCCGTTTACAAACAGTCGGAAAGATTTTCCATCCATAATAGTTGGTGGAAGGGAAATCCAGCAACTATAGGAAGCATCGTCCATTAACCTGCTCCGAAAGCAGCCTCATTTCTCCTTCCATTGAAGTTTTTTCTCCGAAATATTTCTTTAAAGACCTATCTATCATATTTACAAAAACATTTTCAACACTACAAATGGAAAGAATTCCTGCAGGAAAATATTTCAAGGATATAAAAATAAATAAATAAAATAAAATAAAAGGAGAAAGTCTCGAGGCGAACGTCACATGCTACTATCCATCTCCAAACATGAGGGAAATAATAAAGAATGAAATAATAAATAATAAAAACTTTTATTTTTTTCCTTCATAACGTCTGCACTATATATTCTTTCGAAACGTATCGGTTTAATTCAGTTTTTCTTCTGGTACTGGAGAAAGCTTTTTTTTTTTCTTTCTCTATTCCTTTATTTTATTCTTTATTTGATATTCTTCATTTTTTATAAGTTCTTTTATTTTTATTTTTTTTTCTTAGTAAGAACTGAGTTATTCTGATAATGCAGTGCCAAGGCTTATCAGTTTCGTTGAATGGGAACGAGTAATTGGTTTAACTTCGTTTTTTTTTTTTTTTTAATCATTTTTATATAGTGAAGACAGCAACTATTTTCTCCTGAAACTCTCTCCGTCCATGACGCAATTCGAAACTCTTTGTTTTTCAGGGTTGTTATTTTGTAGGGAGAAAAAAATGTCATCGACCTTCGAAATGGATTCACCAAGCTAAGACACTCGAAGGAATGAGGTTCTGGTGCTATTTTTTTGTCGCATAAAAAATATTCTTTTAACATGTTATTTGATATACAGTCGTTTCTTTGGCTGGAGTCTAATCAATAACATATAGGATTTCTTAACTATTTCTACTATAATACCACGTCTGTGTCCTTAGAGCTGTGATGCATCAAATGTTTTAGCCGATATTCTGCCTATTGCAATTTTTCAATTTTTAAATATATAATTTTGAATAAGGGTGCCTGATGGCCGACCAACCTGAAACCTGTGGCGCGAGCGCCACAGGTTTCAGGTGGAAGTCTCGGCAGTGCCAAGGATGTTTTGTAGGTTTTCGAAATCCACTTTAAACCGTGGTTCCCGTTGTAATAGGATCGTACAGCGTTGCGTGTGTAGTGTTACACTTGTCCATTGTATATCTTCAAGCTACACATGATCACTGGTAGTGCTAAATAAATAACAGCGGTTTAGCCCTTGGTTATGGCCTAAATGTAACTGTCAGTTGCGTTAGAAAAATATTGAATAAACAATCTGAGGTTTTCATACCTCCCTTCTCTATGTGGAGTGGAAATATATAAATAAGAGATTATTTTTCCTATATTTATATATCAAAGTGGTTTATCCTTATTAAATATAAACTTTGTGCAGGTTGCCTATTTACTACTTGCAAGTGCATTTTCCAATTGAAAAGAATGCCTTTCTTTCAAATTCAGTACAATTCAACAACGATTGTACTTAATATATTTCTCAACACAATTATATCTTCATGTAAGTTGAATTGTTACATCAGGAATTCTTAAAAAACCATTTCTTAAACGTTCTGAAATTCTTTAAAATGATTTTTACTCTCAAAGAAAGATAAATCTCTTCGGATGGAAGGAAAAAAAAAAGGATGTGACGTCATCAATAATCGAATTCAGGAAAATGAAATGTGAAAAGGAGGGAAGGGGTGGGGGATAGCTATACCCTTCAGAAAAACAATCGAAACTAAACATCAAAAGACAAGATTCCAATAAATCAGGAACATCACCGGAAATAAAATAACCCCGTTTACAAACAGACGGAAAGATTTTCCATCCATAATAGTTGGTGGAAGGGAAACCCAGCAACTGTAGGAAGCATCGTCCATTAACCTGCTCCGAAAATCGCCTTCCATAGAAGATATCTAGCTGAAATATTTCTTTAAAGGCCTATCTATCATATTTACTAAAAGATTTTCAACACTACAAAGGAAAAAAAATTCTGGAGGAAAATGTTTCAAGGATAAATAAAATAAAAATAAAATAAAAAGGAGAATGTCTCACAGAGGCGAACATCACATGCTACTATCCCTCTCCAAACATGATGGAAATAATAAAGAATGAAATAATAAATAATAAAAACTTCTTTTTTTCCCCTTCATAACGTCTGCACTATGTATTCCTTCGAAATGTATCAGTTTAATTCAATTTTCCTCGGATATCGGAGGAGCTTTTTTTTCTTTCTTTATTTCTTTATTCTATTCTTTATTTGATATTTTCATTTTTTTATAGTTCTTTTCATTTTTTTCTTCTAAGAACTGAGTTATTTTGATAATGTAGTGCCTTGTAGGCTTATGAGTTTCGTTGAATGGGAACGTGTAATTGGTTTAACTTCTGGTTTTTTTTTGTCATTTTTTGTGTAGTGAAGACGGAAACTGTTTCCTAAAACTCTATCCGTTCATGACGCAATTCGAAACTCTTTGTTTTCGGGGTTGTTATTTTGTAGGGAAAAAAAAAATGTCGTCGACCTTCGAAATGGATTCAAGAAGCTAAGACACTCGAAGAAATGGGGTTCTGGTGCTAGTTTTTTTTGTCGCATGAAAAATATTCTTTCAATATGTTATTTAATATTCAATCGATTCTTTCGCTGGAGTATAGTAAATAACAAGTAGTATTTCTTAACTATTTCTACTACACTGCGTAAAAAAAAATAGAAGGATAGTGTGTTTTGCCGATTAATAGCTCTTATTTTCTCCTAACTACCAGATATTTATGCAGATTTGGTTTAATGACCCTTTTTTTTTCATTTTAGGCAAAAATTAAACATCTACCACTAATATTAATAATAAAATTAGTATTTATAATTTCCGATGCGTAAAAAAGTAGAAGGACACTTGCTAATATATTTAATTTAGTGAGTTGTTCTTTAGTTAAATAGTGATTTTGTACTTTTTTTTATCCTTTTCTGTCATAAAAATCTAATTTGTTTAAAGGTTACGCTGTTTCTTCGTTCTCAGAAATGCCTAAAGGAATACCTTTGAACGATTTTCAAAAAAGGCAAATTTCCGCATATCAAAATGATGGTAAAGGTGTCAGAGAGATTGCTCGATTGTTGCAGGTAAGCCCCAATACAGTTTCAAACTTTATCAGAAATAAAAATGGAAAGAAAAGAAGACTGGTAGACCGAAAAGTTAACACCACGTGATGAAAGAAAACTTGTTCGTGTGCTTAAGAAGAACGAAGGAAGTGTTTCAAAGGCAAGAAATCAAGCAGGACTTAATCATGTGACGAAACAAAGAGTTTACAACTATATTAAAAGATTTAAAAATTCATTTTAAAAACGGAAACATCATCCTAAGTGGACACAAGCTCACATTGATAATCGTTTAGCGTGGGCTAAGGAGCACATGTCCTGGACTACAGAATGGACTTTTGTGATATTTTCCGATGAAAAGAAATTTAACTTAGACGGTCAGACGGATATCAGCACTACTGGCATTGTCTGGGGAATGAAGACGAATACTATTCAACACGACAAATGGGAGATGGGAGTTGGAGATGGTTTGGTTGGCTGTTGGATACGGACGGAGGACAAGTCTGGTTTTCTTAAATGGTAGGCAAAAACATACAGACTACATTCAAGTGCTGAATTCGAGCTTCTTATTTATGGGTCTGACTTGGGGGTGAAGAGTGGAAGTTTCAGCAAGATGGATCTTCCATTCACACCGCGACTGGAGTCAAAAATTGGTTCCTAACAAATAATGTGGATGTTTTACCATGGCCAGTCAAAAGTCTTGACCTTAATATAGTGGAAAACATCTGGGCAATGCTAGTTCGTCGAGTTAATGCTGACGGACGGCAATTTGATTCGCTAACTCAGCTTCGAGAAGCATTGAATGACTCGTGGGACAATTTTTGTCAAACAGAAGTTCAATCTCTATACAATTCACTTCCAAACAGAATATTTGAAGTTATAAAGACCAATGGGAAGAACACTCCTTATTAAAATCATTATTTTTCATTCATTATAATGCTGTCCTTCTACTTTTTTTACAAACTTTCCAAGAAACTATTTTTGTTGCCATTAATATTTTATGTTTGAATATCATAATTCTGATGTTAAAATTGTATTTTTAAAATATTTGTAAAAGGTTTCTAATAAAAAATTTTAGTAAAAATAAAATATTTTTCGGTTATTGTTACAAAATCAAGTGTCCTTCTACTTTTTACGTAATGTATAATACCACGTCTGTGTTCCTAGAGCTGAGATGCTGCAATATTGTTTGTGGGAGGGAGGAAAGAAGTACGGGGAATTGTACTTATTGCAATTTTAATCTTATGAAATTTTAATTTTGAATAGGCATCATAGGTTTTCACACTTTTCCTCTCCATCTAGAGATGGGTAACTACCAAACCCATTTCCTCATGGTAAGATATTCCTGCATTCTGATTTAGATATTGAAGCTTTCGTTCGGTCGCATATACTTGAGTCAGAAATTCATCCCGATATTCACCAGTATACTCCTACGCAGGTTTATAGGCAAATTTGGAAAACAAATAAATTTCAATGAAAGAAAAATGTGAAAATATTTTTTTTTCTACAAAAAATGAAAAACAAAAAAAAAAAAAAAAAAAGCAGATTTTTTAAATCATTTTTTTTTTTTTTTTTTGCACTGCAAACTTTTAATCTGTATTCATTTTAGTGGTTTAATTTTTTTCTCGTTAATTTCTCCACGTTTATGTCTTCAATAAAGATGATTTTTCTCTTGTAAATTGAAACTTAAATATTGAATACATCTCTTCGGTTTTCGTATGACTACATGATTAATTTTTACAATTTTATTTGTACATAATCAAAAACTCATTCATAGTCTTTTGGTTTTACATATACGCATTTGATCACATGTTTAGAGGCATTCTGCCCTCCCTATCACATGGAGGCCTGATGGGCAATTGGCTAGCGCTCTGGCTTTTGGTACCACAGGCTTCATATTTGGATCCTGGTGGTTAATTCCTGGTTTTGTTAATGATTCGAAATCCACGTTAAATTGTAGGTCCCGGTCTAATTAGCCTAAAGTGGGCAAAAACCGGGCCTGTAGAGTGATAAACAAAATCACACCTTAAATACCCCTAACTTATGAGAATGAGGCTGGAATTATGTCTAGCAAAGACAAATCTGAAGCATCCTTATGTGCGCCAGCGCCAATGTTGTAAGTGAAATTGTACGTATGCAAATTAAATCATCGTATATTAATTAATTATTTCCTGACATCAAAGGAAAAGTCTGGGATGACTAGAAATAATTTAGTAGAAAATCTCCCAAAGAGGCTGTTACCAATTTTAGATTAAGAATTGGACACCACTGCCTGGCCAATATAGGGATTACGGATTCTGATATATGTGTTTTATGTAACACAGGGAAAATGAATGAGGCGCCCATCTACTTGTTTGCTTGGGACTATACACTAATTTACAACAGAATGGTGATTTGTGTTACCTACTGGAGGGCCAGAGAAAACATGTCCTGATGGCACGGACTGTTATTATGATACTTCTAGCTTTTTAAATTTTTAGCCTTAGAATATTTAATTGGTTTTTAAGACCTTTTGCTCGTTTTTTGTTAAGAATGTTTGATCTTTTCCCTTTGTATTTTTGATTTATTTATATGTTCTTTTTTGTTTCTATGGTAAGTGGCCAAATTTGTATGGATTGAGTTCTAATAAAGCCATAGGTAACCACAACAACAACATATTTATATCTCATAAAGAGTTTCTTCATTATTAGGTTGGATTATATTGCCTGGAGTAGATATGAATCTAAAGAATATTTCTGTTACGCCGAAACCCAGGTTCCCCCTGCATAGGGAGGTCAACGCCCTATGTCCAGAAAAACATCCTGTCTGGGGGGCGTCTGGAAAGAGTGGGGGTGAGATGACCAAAGAGAAAGGTTGTGTGGCAGTCTAAGTTTGATGGTGCATAAACTAAAGGAGTTGAACTTCTGCAACCAAAAAGAGAAAGGTTGTGTGGCAGTCTATCTTCGAGTTTGATGGCTGCATAAATAAAGGAGTTGAAACTCAGCGACCAAAGAGAAAGGTAGTGTAGCAGTGCATCTTCGAGCTTGATGGCTGCATAAACTAAATGAGTTGAGCAACTACGACCAAAGAGAATGGTCGTGTGGCAGTGCATCTTCGAGCTTGATGGCTGCATAAGTAAAAGAGTTCAATAAGTGTAACCAACGAGAAAGGTTGCGTGTGGCAGTCCATCTTCGAGATTGATGGCTGCCTAAATAAAGGAGATTAAATTTATACAGTCCATTCATTTCTTCGTGTCTGTGTCGAAGATTATGTGAGTTTATATTTGTGTGTCCGAGCTATCGAACAATTTCCTTACTTTCATTGGAAATAATGGTAATAGAATCCAAGTCCATTAATTAGTGTATAATATTATTGATCCTTCTGCAAAATGAATAAGTGTTTAAATAAAGCAAATAGAAGATAAATAAAACAAAAAAAATAAACAGTACTTCACTATTGATAAATCTTTTTCAGAAAACGAGGGAATAATATTCTTTGATCCATTTTATTCATTTATTTGAGAACACTGTTTATTGTATAAACAGTTATTTGCTGATAGTTATTTTAGAAATGAGGAATAAAATAGTTGCTTTGGGAGGTACCTATTTTGTGCATACAAAGAGTTTAAGCAAAACCATTTCAAAGAAACGCAAAACTATAATTTCAAAAGTATAATTCAAATATTAGCACAATATTCAAGTATTTGTACTCACCAATCATGAAATGTAAACAAATTAATTTTAAGATACTGTTTAACTAACATCTTACAACAATGGTAATTTCCATTAGGTATATAATAGTACCATCAAATGTTTTTTTTTCTTTCTAATGCAGCTGGCAAACACAGACACCTTGGTGTTGGATGT
>BPLR01019393.1:0-63275 GCA_021605095.1 Caerostris extrusa
GGTTACGTATTGCTAATAATCTAGAAATAATGTGAAGAAATTGTTATGACCTAGTCTCAATACACATGAAGAAATATCCATTGAGTATTCTAAATGAATGTAAAAAAAAACATCTGAAGAAAAATTAGCACTGAGAGGTATTAATGAGGTACGTTCTGTTGATAACTTTAGACCCATCTCCATTTTTAAAAATAGTTTTAAGTTATTAAGACGGGGACACACGAAAAAACATTAATTCTTAATGAAGCCACGTCTCGGAATATGACTCTGCAGCCACATAAAAAAGTCGTAAAACAAGTATTGCGATCTAATGATATCGCATTCATCTATGCAAGTTGGGTTCACACACTCACATGAGTTTTCACTCTCGACGCCTCGGTCTTTTAAACGATGGCCCCAATCAAGTGTCCTCAGAGAATAGTTTGGGGCTTTCATGTCTTGTTATAGGACACCTCCAAGTCTTTAATTATTTATCGGAAAAACGTTGGAGGATAGAAATTCTAATTGACTAAAAGATGAAGGCCTTATCCCCACATAAAAGTTTAAATCTTCGAGATACTTGAAAATCAGGAGATGCTTGAAGTTTGCGCTAAAAGGCAATTTTTAGAATGGCTGAAATTTTATCAGTGCAGTTTGCTTTGCTATTAAATACTACACATCTTTGTTTAAAACTCCGAGTCAAGTAATTAGTATAAAATAAACAATAGCTTTCTATTTTATGGAAGAAGAGGATGGGGAATCAAAGGTAATTTAAACATTTTTTTTTCTTCTTTTTTTTCTTCTTAGGTGCAATAAAGAAGGATTTTTAAATTCAGAATTGTTTGTTTGAATTAAAATAGCTTTTACTTTTAAGACACGGCTTTTTAATAGCGAGTGATTAAAATATTGGTTTGATATTGGCGTAAGATTTTACAAGGATAATTGTAAAATATTTGTGTTAATATCAAACCGATAAATATGAATAGCAAAAAAAGAATATTAAATGTTAGGAAATAACAAAAAAAAAAAAATTATCAATGTGTGTCGCTAGTATAACACATAGTAGTATCATAGTAGCTAAGGTAGTATAAATAGCACTCATTTATTAGCAGGGTATTAAAATATTGGTTTCATATATAGGTAAGAATTTAATATAATAATTTTTTGTAAATATTTGAATATCAAACATGAAAAAACATGAATATTAAGAAACAATATTAAAAGTTCGGAAATAAAAAATTAATATCTCAAAAACATAAGGAATATCAATGTTGGTTACTAGTATGTATCATAGTAAAAGCTGTATTTAATAAAAATAGCCTGTTTTTAATAGCAGGCGATTGCAAAATATAGGCTTGATGTTAGCATACGATTTTATAATTATTTTTTTGTAAATATTTGTATTAATATCAAAAATGAAAAACTAAGAATATTAAAAGAAAAAAGATATTAAGACTTAGAAAATAACAAAGAAATGGAGAATAGCAAAAACATAAATAGTAATAATGTGGCAATATTGATAAATAAAATAGTAACGTCATGGTACCATTAGCAGCATAAATAGTAAGTTTTAAATAACAGACGATTAAAATAATTTTTTGATGTTAGCATAAGATTTTACTATCTTTTTTTTTTTTTTGTAAATAGTTTTATTAGTGTCAAACGTGAAAATGAGAGCTTTTTGTCAGTCAGCCATCAAGCCCTAATAAATTAAATAATAAATTGTCAAAAACAAATCTGATAGTGAAGTTGAATAATAAATGTTTTTCTAAGTAATTACAAACTATTAGCACGATATCAGTAAAAATCCATTAAATTTATTTCACACAAGTGTGAAAAAGGGTAAATAATCTAGAAATAATGTGAAGAAATTGCAATGACCTAGTCTCAATACACGCTGAAGAATGTCCATCGAGTACTCTAAACGAACAAAAAATTCTTCAGAAGAAACATTAGCAATGAGAGGTATTAATGAGGTACGTTCTATTGATCACTTTAGACTCATCACCAGTTTTGAAAACAGTGCTGGAATTATGAAGACGGGGACACGAAAAACATTAATTTTAATGAAGCTTACGTCTTGGGAATATGACTCTGCAGCCACATAAAAAGTCGTAAAACAAGTATTGCGATCTAATGATATCGTATTCATCTATGCAAGTTAGGTTCACACCTCAACATGAGTTTTCACCTCGACGCCTCGGTCTTCTTAACGATGCCCCAATCAAGTGTCCTCAGAGAATAGTTTTGGGCGCTTTCATGTCTTGTTATAGGACACCTCCAAGTCTTTAATTATTTATCGGGAAACGTTGGAGGATAGAAATTCTAATTGACTAAAAGATGAAGGCCTCATATCCCCCCTCCCCACACACATAAAAGTTTGCAATCTTTGGTATACTTGAAAATCAGGAGATGCTTTAAGTTTGCTTAAAAAGGCAATTTTTAGAATGGGAAGAAATTTTCTTATCAGTGTAGTTTGCTTCCCGTTATTAATACTGCACATCTTTGTTTAAAAGCTCCGAGTCAGTAATTAGTGTATGGTAAACAATAACTTTATTTTATGGTAGAAGAGAATGGGAAATTCAAAAGTAATTTAAATGTTTTTTTTTTTTCTTTTTTAACCTTCTTAGGTGCAATAAAAGAGTGGATTTAAATTCAGAATTGATGTGAATTGAGTTGCTTTTATTTTTATGACGCGGTTTTAATAGCAAGTGATTAAAATATTGTTTTTGATGTAGGCATAAAGTTTTTTATTATCATATTTTTGTAAATATTTGTATTTATATCACAGCATGAATAATAATAAAAAAGGTTAATTATTAGTTGATTATTTTTGCAACATTATATTATAAAAAGTTCATTATAAGTTGAAAATAACAAATAAATGAAAATAGCAAAAAACAAGTAGTACCAATGTATTAAAAAATTTAAATTTGTCGAATAAAATATTGGTTTGATGTTTATAATTTTTTTATTATCATAATTTATTTTGTAAATATTTGTAATAATATAAGAGGAGAACATGAATAGTAAAAAAACAATATTAAAAGTTAGGAAATAAAAAAAAAAAAAATGATAATAGCAACAACATGAGTAATGCCTATGTGGGATACTAGTATATAATACAGTAAATCTTATAGTAGTAGTATAGATAGTATATTTAATAGCAGGACACTAAAAACTAATAGTTTGATGTCGGTATAATATTTTACCATCATAATTGTTTTTGTAAATATTTGTACTAATATGAAACACGAGAAATATGAATAGTAAAAAGAATATTAAAAGTTAGGAAATAATAAAAAAAATTAAAATTGCAAAAACCTGAGTAGTAGCAATGTGTGATAATAGTATATAACATAATGACATCATAGTAGTATTAGTAGTATAAATAGCACGTTTTAAAAGCATGTGATTGCAATATTGGTTTGATGTTGACATAAGGTTTTATCATCGTAAAACATTTATTTTTATTTTTATTTTTTATTTATTCATTTATTTTTGTAAATGTTTGTATTTAATATGAAGAATGAAAACATGAATACTAAAAAGAATATTAAAAATTAGGGAAATAAAATATGAAAATCAAAAACAAAGTAGTGCCAAAGTGTGATACTAGTATATTACATAGTAATATAGTAGTATAGGTAGAACGTTTTTTTAATAGCATAGCAATTAAAATATTGATTTCAAGTGCCTTGAGAATCAATATTTTTTTATCTGGAAAAAAAGGTGGATTCACACTCTTAACTTAAGTTTTCACTCTCGACGCCTCGTCTTTAGCAATACTTACTCTCTACATTCATATTAGACTGCGCCTACGATTTAAATCGGATTCCGAAACGCTACAAACATTCACGGCACCGAGTACCAGACAGCTAATCAATCGGCCATCAAGGCCCTTGTAAATTAAATAACAGCTTGACAAAAAGAAATCTACTAGTGAAGTGATTAATAAAAAATGTTTTTAAGTAGTCACAACTATTAGCATGATATTAGTAAAACCCATTAAATTTATTTCACACAAGTGTGAAAAAAAAATTTAAATAATCTAGTAATCATGTGAAGAAATTATCCGTGACTTAGTTTCAATACACATGAAATATATCCATTGATTGAAGAATATCCATGAATTTTCCAATATGCAGTCTTAGTATAAACATAAAATATTACAATGCAATTTCGAATGACACAAAAAAATCTCACCAAATTAAAAACCATCCTTTTAGAGATATTAATCACAACTAATAACACGATATCCGTAAAACCGATTAAATCTATTCAAAGTGTAAAAAGTAATTAATACAGAAATCATGTGAAGTAATTATCCATGATTTAGTCTCAATACATATGAAGAATATCCATGAATTTTCCAATATTCATTCTTGATATAAAAAGTAAAATATTGCAATGCAATTTACTAATGGCACAAAAAATATCTCACCAAATTAAAAATCATACTTTTAAAGATATTAATCACAACTATTAACACGATATCAGTAAAAACCATTAAAATCATTTCACACACAAAAAAAGTAAATAATATAGAAATCATGTGAGAAGTAATTACTCAGGACTTAGTCTTAATACAAAATGAAGCTTCCAGTGGGTATTCTAGACGAACAAAAAAAAAAAAAAAAAAAAATTAGCAATGAGAGGTATTAATGAGGTACGTTCTATTGATCACTTTAGACTCACCTCAGTTTTAAAAACAGTGCTAAATTATGAAGACGAGGACACGAAAAACATTAATTCTTAATGAAGCCACGTCTCGGAATATGTCTCTGCAGCCACATAAAAAAGTAAAACAAGTATTGCGATCTAATGATATCGCATTCATCTATGCAAGTTGGGTTCACACTCTCAACATGAGTTTTCACTCGACACCTCGGTCTTTAACGATGCAACAATCAAGTGTCCTCAGAGAGAATAGTTTGGGGGCGCTTTCATGTCTTGTTATAGGACACCCCCAAGTCTTTAATTATTTATCGGGAAACGTTGGAGGATAGAAATTCTAATTGACTAAAAGATGAAGGCCTTATCCCCCACATAAAAAGTTTGCAAGCTTTTGTATATGAAAATCAGGAGATGCTTGAAGTTTGCGCTAAAAAAGCAATTTTTAGAATGGGGAAGCCAATTTTATCAGTGCAGTTTGCTTCCCATTATTAATACTACACATCTTTGTTTAAAAGCTCGAGTCAGTAATTAGTGTATGGTAAACAATAACTTATTTTATGGAAGAAGAGAATGAAATTCAAAGGTAATTAAACAAGTTTTTCTTTTTTTACTGACTTAGGTGCAATAATAAAGTGGATTTTAAATTCAGAATCACTGTGAATTGAGTTGGTGTTATTTTTATGACACGGTTTTAATAGCAAGTGAGTAAAATATTGGTTTTGATTTTGGAATAAGATTTTACCATCATTTTTTTTTTTTTTGTAAATATTTGTATTAAGGAATGAATATTAAAATTAATTAGAATGAAAAAAATGAATATTAAAAAGTTAGGAAATAACAAAGAAATGAAAACAATAAAAAGATTAATACCAATGTTTGATACCAGTATATAACATAGTAGCGTTATACTTGTATTGGTAGTATAAATAATTACGTTTTTTAATACAAGCGATTAAAATATTGGCTTAGTGTTGGCATAAGATTTTATCTGGATATTTTTTTTTTTTTGTGAATATTTGAATTAGTCTGAAATATGAAAAAGCATGAATAGTAAAAAGGAATATTTAAAAATTAAGGATCAACAAAAAAATTAATATCGCAAAAACATAAGTGTCAATGTGCAATGCAGGTATATAATATAGTAACATCATATTAGTAAACATCATTTCATTAGTTTTTTCAATAGCAGGACATTAAAACAATGGTTTGATGTTTGTATAAGATTTAATCGTCATAAAATTGGGGGTTGGTAATATTTGTATTAATATCAAACATGAAACATAAATAGTAAAAATTAATTTAAAATACAGGAAATAACAAAAATGAAAAAGGCAAAACATAAGTAGTACTAATGGGCGATACTAATGTATAACATAGTAACGCCATAGTAGTATTAGTAGGATAAATAGCACGTTTTTAATAGCAGGAGAATAAAATATTGGTTTGATGTTGACATAAGATTTTATCATCATAAAATATTTTTCTGTGGTTCTTTGGTTCCTGTGTGATATTAATATTTGTATTAACACAGGAAAACACGAATAGAAAAAAATATTAAAAATCTGGAAATAAAAAATTGGAAAATCGTAAAAACATAAGTAGTACAAGTGGGGTACTTTTATATAACATAGTGACTTCATAGTAGTATACATAGTTCATAGTAGTATATTTTTTAAGAACAGGCGATTAAAAATATTTGTTTGATGTGGAAAAGGGCTTTTTAGAGTCAAGATTTTTAACAGAAAAAAAATCTGATTTGTATTTGAAAAAAAATGAATACTAAAAATTAGAAAGCATTGAAATTAAAAATTGTAAACCATAAGTAAAACCCTGCAATGAATATTGCATTGATTTTAAATAATGAAGTATTTGCTGAAAAAGAAAAGTAAAAACTCTTTTCACTAAAAATAAATATTCTGAACATGTAATTAGATGATGTTCAGAATTTTTTAGTTTGATTTTGGGAATTAGCCTCATAATTTTATCACTAGAATCATTGAAATATAATTTTAAAAATTTGAATTTATCACTAAAAATACATTAGTTATTTTTAAAAAAATGTTTTGGTTTAGAGTTGGTAGTTTTTGAAAATTAAAATTTGCATTGCATTAACTGCATGCTTTTGTAATTCAAGTTGGCGATAATATTATCATAAATAATGCTTAAAAAAAAAATGTATCACTTTTATAATTTAACAAATTTTTTTTTATCTAATTAAGACCAAAGCGATTTAAGCATTTCTTAATTCATAAACAAAAGAAATAATAGTTAATAACGCTATCTTTATTAAAATAGTTGAATAGTTATTGGCAATAGGCTTAGTCTAGTTTAATCCTTAACCATTTATATTTAAAAAAATTTTATTAAGTTTTGAAAAAAAATAACTATAATGTAAATAGAATTTTCTAAGATGAGTTAAATGGGTTCCACATTTTCAAATAATGTATATTCTTAACAATATACTTTATTATTCAATTTATTTGCTTTTAGGTAATTGTTAGCAAGTTAAAATTTATACAATAATCTTTAAGAATTGTATTCTGGCATAAAATTAAAAAAAAAATATTTTAGTTTTAATTTCACTTTTAGTTAAAAATTTTAGTTTCCTTATTAAATTGAAATTTTTTGTTCATCTATTATCTAAGTAAAACTCCTTTTATAAAATTCTAGATAGCCCTCTTCGGGTCAAAAATCCGAAAAAAAAAAATTGTTGGGAAAAATATTACTTTTCAATATATGCATATAAGCTAAATAATCATAAATTATTTTAATTTATTTTAGTACGAAATTCTTCTGATTACTATTAATAAAATATCTCTAATGTATTCATTTTATTTTGATATTAATTATTCAGATTCTTATAGATGTTTTGGGGGTTTTAGATGCAGTATTTATATTTTATAGATAAATTCTTCTTATTGTTTTAATTTCCTTGAAATTACAAATCTTTATCTTAATCGGTGCATAAAAGTGAAGTACTCCAGGAAAAACATTTCTATTTTATTTCTTGAACATAAATATTTATCCGATATAATAATCTATAAATAGCCTTCCAAATATTTCTTTTCAATTTTTTAGCAAATACTTTTTTATACAACAGAACAAATTGTATATACATATATATAGAGGACACATCACATCAACACAAAACTGAAAAGAGAACTGACGAGAAATGGACTAGAAATACGACAATTTTGCATAACAAATTCCGCAACAGAATTTGCTTCAGGCAAATTGTATAGCAACAACATCATAGCATTCGCTATGTAAAAATCCTGAACATTGCATTCAGACCTCTAACAAAAATACAAAAATATAAAAAAGAAGAAATTATTCAAGATCCGAAAGAAGCAAAAGGTACAACAATAAAACTGAAAATCGTTAGTCAAACAAATATCAAAATGGTGAAAGGTTAGAACTGAATTGGCTGATCATGTGAATTTACATTAATTTTTTAAAATTTAAAACACACACACACACATATATTATATCTAAAGTATAATGTATATATACATACACTGAAGTGACAAAAGTCATGGGATAGCAATATGCAAATTTTCAGATGGCAGTAGCATCGCGTAGAACAGGTATAAATGCGCAGTGCTTTCGCAGAGCTTTCCTTTCTGTTCAAGTTATTCATATGAAGAGGTTTTGACTTGATGATGACCGCACGACGGGAATTAACAGACTTTGAACGCGGAATGTTAGTTGGAGCTAGACGCATGGGTCATGCCATTTCGAAATCGTTAGGGGAATTCAACATTCCCAGATCCACTGTGTCAAGAGTGTGCCGAGAGTATGAAATTTCAGGCATGACATCCCACCATGGACAGCGCAGTGGTCGACCGCCTGCACTTAACGACCGAGACCGGCGACGTCTGCAAAGAGTCGTAAATTCTAACAGACAAGCAACACTGCGTCAAATAACCGCAGAAATCAATGTGGGACGTACAAGGGACTTGACTGTTAGAACTGTGCGGAGAAATTTGGCTTTCTTGGGCTATTCCAGCAGAAGACCGACTCGAGTGCCTTTACTGACAGAACGACATCGTTTGCAGCGACTCTCGTGGGCACGTGACCATATCGGTTCGTCCCTAGATGAATGGAAAGCCGTGGCCTGGTCCGATGAGTCACGATTTCAGTTGGTAAGAGCTGATGGTAGGGTTCGAGTGTGGCGCAGACCCCACGAAGCCATGGACCCAAACTGTCAGCAAGGCACTGTTCAAGCTGGTGGTGGCTCCGTAATGGTGTGGGCTGTTTTTCATGGCATGGACTTGGTCCTCTGGTGCGACTGGACCGAACATTGACTGGAAATGCTTATGTTCAGCTACTTGGAGATCACTTGCAGCCATTCATGGACTTCATGTACCCAAACAACGATGGGATTTTTATGGATGACAATGCGCCATGTCACCGGGCCACAACTGTTCGCGATTGGTTTGAAGAACATTCTGGACAATTCCAACGAATGATCTGGCCACCTAGATCACCCGACATGAACCCCATCGAGCATTTATGGGACATCATCGAGAGGTCTTTTCGTGCCCAAAATCCTGCACCATCAACGCTTTCACAATTATGGACGTCTATCGAGACAGCATGGCTCAATATTCCCTGCAGAAGACTTCCAACGACTTGTTGAGTCCATGCCACGTCGAGTTGCTGCACTTCGCCGGGCGAAAGGAGGGCCGACACGATATTAAGAGGTATCCCATGACTTTTGTCACTTCAGTGTATATTGTAGCCATACTTCTTATATACTTCATATCCCTTGGCCTAACCATACTAAGTCTAAGCCATACGTCTTATCTCTTGCCGATAGCTTCTCCGGCGACGTTTAAGAGAAATGGTCAGTTGACCTACAGACTTTCACAGAGTGGAAGCATATTTCATGCGTCCAGAGCGTATCTGAGTATCGGGTTTTCAGCTTAGAAGTGGAATCCTTATGCTAATCTATAGTTATTATCTTATATAATTATCTATAATTTCAATGTGTTAAGTAAGTTATAAAAATAAGTGTAAATAAAGCTTTTTTCTCCAACCTGTGTCTCAAGTCTCCAACCCAACTACAACCCATTCAATCCAGCTGTACAATTGCAATATATATATAGTCTATATATATATATATATATATATATTTGAGAAACTTTTTAAAAATTATCGACTCAAAAGTACTTTCTGATAAAAACAACTGACTGCGACTCATTTTACAGTAAAAGGATTTCGTGACATTCACTTTAAACACACGTTACGACTGAAGGATTCAGTAACATTATGAAACAAAACTATTCTTTTAAAATAAATCTATGATTATAATTTCTTTTTAAATTCGACTTTGTTTTTCTTCCACTAAATATCTCTTATTTTTATGAGAGATAAAGCTAAAGTTTTGCTGAACCACTTCAAATGCTTTCCCCCTCCTTCCCACCCACTCCTCGTGACACCAAAACTGCTGCTCATGGAGTGGGTGAGCAGAAACAATGGAATGCAATCCTTTTCTCAAAAACGTAAAAAATTAATTAACCATGCTTAGAACAATGTGAGGAATAATTAAATGCCTTCCAGTATAAGGAAAAAGAAGAATTCGTAGGTCACTTGTGTTACCCTTTTTTTTCCCCCACTATTTTTCCTGCTCCACAGTACAAAAGAGTTAAATAAATAAAATCTAATTAGTTGCAAAGACTAAGAAGAAAGGCAGAATGTCCTTAGGAATTAAAAACTTGGACAGGATCCAAGCGCTTGCAAAAATACCGATAACCACGTAAATTTGAAGGACTTATCCAGTTTTCTGATGTGAAATACCCATTTTTTTCTCTTCCATCCATGTAATTTGTGTGTACATTTAATTTTTGTTTAAAAGTATTTTAAATAGTTGACTGAAGGTGAATTGCTTCTCATAAATGCAAAACAATATAATTTCAACTCCATTCTAATGCATTTTTAATTTCATATCTTCCACTCATATCTCTAGAGAAAAAATGTCACTGAGATATGGTTTTAAATAAAATGTTTCATAATTTTGAAAAAATGATAACATTTTTCGTTACTGAAGATATGGTTTTGAAATGCCCGAAAGAGTAAATGTTTCATAATTTAAAATAAAAATCGGATAACTAATATATAAGTGTTTTTTTTCGTTACTGAAACTTATGAAATATCTCAATCTCAAAAACGATGTCCGCGAATATTAGCCAGAAATATAAACTACGGTGGTGTCGAAAGAAAAAGTCAAGAAGTGCAGTGTTTTCAGTGTTTTAAGTACCAATCAAAATTTGACGCGTTTGACGCCCAAGAGATAATTTAAAATGGAATTTTGAAATACCAACATCAGCAGCAAGGGGCCTTAATTGTAAATCGACGGTTTGCAATCACCAAATCTTTAATTTTTGGACGTCAGCTTCGCCGGTTGAGGTTGATGGTCAACCAGAGGGTTCTTCGTCTTCAACACGTTCTGTGCCTTCTTTCAACTGTTTATAACCCTTCTAAACATTTCTTTTCGATATAGAAATGCACACCAAATGCCTTCCGCAACATTTTATACGTTTCAGCAAAACAAATGTAACGCAAGTTCTTTTTGCTCATTAATTCAGACATTTTCAAAAATCCATGGAATCAGTTTTTGCGTCTCACAAAGTCAAGTGTAACTCAAAACAGTAATGAATATTTTTGACTCAACACTCAAACACTAATGAATATTAAAAAAATAATGGAAATACCATATGTCCTTGAAATTTAAATTGAAAACTGGTCTTACTTTTTGGACATAGTAGTATGTGTCAACTGCTTATTTGATGAAATACTGGATTAAACAATTTTTTTTTTTTTATCATAAATGTCAAATCCATGAACAAATTATTTCCTTTTATTATTTTATTGTTGTGCTGAACCTCACAACCAGTACAACAATAAAATATTTAACATTATTAACATTATTTTATTAACAAAATTATTTAATATTACGTTATTGAATGAAATTCTAAGAAATATGTACAGTTAAATTATGCAATTAAATTGTATTTGGATTTATTATTTGAAGAATGGAAATTAAAGATATGTACAAACTATTATGATTTTGAAGAAATAAAATAATGCCTTTTTTGATGGAAAATTACAGTATGTTTATAATAATGCTTCAAACTAATTTATAAAGATGCATATAACTTTTAAAAATCTTTTATTTAGCTTCTTTCCTTACATTTTTGTAATAAATAAAAAAAAAATATATAAAGTGTATGTTAAATATTCCCAAAAGATATATGATTTTATTTTTGGATTTATTATTGAAAGAAAGTATATGAAAAATTTGTACAAACTATTATATTGAAGAAATAAAAATTGTATATTTTCACTGAAAAATTACACTATGTTTATAATAATGATCAAAATTAATTAATTAATTAATAAAGATATATAACTTTTTAAAATATCATTTGTATTAAACTTATTTCCTTACATTTTCTGTATTAGATAAAAAAAAAAAAAATAGAACTTGTAAATAAATATTCCCAAATATATAATTGTTTGCTATTATAATTCAATTTTAATTATTTTTCAAAAAACGTGGAATTTTCAGGTAATTAACATAAAGGTTTTTTTAATATATTGAAATTAATAAAAAATTTCTGCTCATATCATATATATTTTCCATCTGATTCTGTAAGAGTATATACAAATCCCATACATTTTACAAATAATTTGATCTTATTACATTTAATTGTATAATGTGTTTTATTCAAGAAAATAATAAAATGTTTAATAAAACCAAAAGGAAAAACTTCTGACAAAAATAAAATCAATTTTAATTATTTTCCAAACAACGTGGAACTTTCATGAACATACTTTAGTATCAAAAGTTTTTTTTTTTAATATATTGAAATTAATAAAAATTTTCTGTTTATATATATTTTCCAATCTGATTGTGTGCGAATGCATACAACCCCATACAATTTTCAAATAATTAGATTATCTATTTAATTAAAAATTATTTTTATTAATAAAGTTTTGTTGCCATATGAATTAATTACATTTTTCTACAAATCAGAAGCAGAAAAATCGTTGCAACGATCGAGATCAAAGATTATGTTAAACAATTTATGATCATTGATTATAAAATGCATAAGATCAAATATTTTCTTAAAAATATCCACTATATCGCATATGTGACATGAATTTCTATTTTTCCAGCACGTAGCATATCTCAAACAATATCAACAGCACTATCACTCATTCTATAGAGAATGTCGCCCTGCTCTGTTTAACCAACATGTCTTGCAGGACACAAATCCTCCACTCTGTGGACCAATTCATAAATCAAAATCTGACACCGCTATTAGTGTCATCCCTAAAAGCGAGTGACTAAGCACTGTCTCATATCTAAATGCGTCGCAGAAATTTAGGACCGCATTAAATTTGCCTGCCTAAGAGCCAATACGTCATTTTCAGGCATAGTGACGTTATATATTCGTTATAAGAAAACATTTATGATGAATAAATCAAATGTTCTTAAAAATTTAAAAAAAAAAAAAAAAGAAAAATATGTAATAAGAAAGAGGAAAGTGTTTCTCTACATAATAGATAACGAAGATTTCTTATTAGCCATCAAAGCAAAAAAAAAAGAAAACATTATTTACCAAGGTACAAATTATGATTGTATTTTTTATGATTACTTTCTCTTTTTTTTCTCCTACCAGCGATATATATGGGACATATGGTCATGGTATACAGCTACTAAACATATCTTTATTATTTTAAGGTTGGATGGTAGTAAGATGAAAGAAAACCTTGTTTATTTATAACAGCAGCAGTGTTACTTTTTTTTTGATTCAAAACATATTTTCAAAATTTCAACCAACAAATGTAATAGAAGCTGAATTTGTATGGAAGAAGTGAAGTATGTACAGTGGATAGCAACTGTGCTTGTCTGTTTGAAATTACGGGTTGAGTAAATGCACTTCCGGTTATAGAGTGACAAAAGTCAAACAGCAAACAGTAAGACATGAAAAGAAAACCTTGTTTATTTATATGGGTCATGCCAGCGTTAGGGGAATTCAACATTCCCAGATCCACTGTGTCAAGAGTGTGCCTTTGATTCAATGTTTACACTAAATTTTCAAAATTGTCAAATAACGTACCACTTGTCTGTTAGAACAAATGTAATTAGAAGCTGAATAGCGTGGAAGAAGTGAAGTATGGTTGCAGCTACAGTGGATAGTCGATATTAGTTTTGGGGCACTGACTTGGCTTGATTCTTGCTACTTGAAGATTTGACTAATTTACCCAAACAACGATGGGGATTTTTTTGAAAGTGTGTTTATTTGTAAATGTCTCACATTCCCATCGGCTATATATTCCTGCACCATCAACAAATATGGACGTCTATCGAGACAGTGGTTAGTAAGTTGAACCACTTGTACTATTTATCCCATGTTGTCCTATATAAACATGTGTTAGTGTGAACCATGTGTGTATATATAAATATATTATGTTTATATATATGTATATATGTATATTAATTACAAAACATACATCTAAGATATACTTAGAGACGTACATACAGATACCTAGATACCAATCTTACGATGATATTCAGTTATTTATTTTAATTCTATTATTTTTTTTTAGATTTTTTCAATTTTTTGTTCTTGTATAATTCAATAGCTGTATAGGGCAATATTATAAGGCTTTCACTATAGACGACCACCATTTCAATGCTTGTTTGCTTAATGTTGTAATACTCTAAAGCAGATTCCGTACACTGCAGATTTGACTGTTTATTTTATATAACTTTGGGTTTAGGTACATTTATTTTATCAAAAAAAAAGAAACAAATAGAAGCTTCCTATAAATATATATATATATATATATATATATTTATAATTTTAGAAATGTATTTTATTTAATTTCATGCATTTGATATACATAAAAACATTCATGTGTAACTTAATCTTTTTGAGAAATAATGTGAATACATTTCTAATAGTTTTCTGTTTAATGTTGGAAAGTTTAAAAGAATCCCTTTTCATCCCTAATTCATCAATAGTCATTGAAACATATTATTTTATTTTAATATGACCACCACATATTTTAAACTTTATTATTTATAAAAAATAACAAAATTACAAACATATTTCCTAATATGATAATAATTGTATTAGATAAGATAAAATATAATATAATGAGTAATCATAAAATATTGTTTCAGATATTAATTTAATTTGATTGCAAATTTTGATTACAGAAAAGGATTTCAGAAGATCTAAAGCATCAAAATATTTTGAAAAAAAATAATCGAAGAATTAAAATTATACTATGTAGAAAAAAAATGCTGCAAAAATAAAACTTAACCGGCATTCTTCAGAAAACAAATTTTTCTAATCAAAATTTACATCCACATAACTTTCTTTCTCATTATCCATTATCGAAAAAGATATTATTAAAGTTTAAGTATTTTTACTTTAATTTTATTCCAAATTTTTCATAAATAATGACTTAATTTATATTCACCATTTTTTTTTTTTTACTTAAGGCCTTTTCGAAGCGAAAATTGATTAGAGAGTGCGATAAAAATTTAATCAAATTCAGAAAGATGGGTGTAAACAAAAACAACATTAGCAAAAATTAAAATTAAAAATTTTGAGATAGTAATATTTTTATTTAAAAAATGTAAAACTATTTTTTTTTATTAAAAATATTTTTAAATTGATGAGATACTGTTAAATTAGTTTTAGTCAATGTTATGTAATATATCTTCTTTAATAGGCAAAAATAAAAACCTGTAATTCAAATGATTACAAAAAAAAAATATTTTTGCTATTTATAAATATTGCTCTCTTTTAAATAGCCAAAGCATAGTTTTTTTTTTTGCTATTAGTAGATGGCAAAAACAAAATGGCAATTAAATTGTTATGAAAACATAATATATTTTTACTTTTCACAATATGTCAATAAACATTAGACATCTAAGAAGTATGTCAGAAGAGATTAAATTATTACAGCATATTAATATAAAAAAATAAAACACCATAAAAGAAGCAATTACAGCAAATATGAAAAAATGATTCCTGTAGCCAAGTTTATTATGGTAAATAGGAATAGAAAAAATAATTTATTTTCAATCAAACAAACGAAAAAAAAAAAAAAATTTAAAAATTTTACAAGCAAAAAAAAAAAATTTCACAGTAACATTGATTAAAGTTCACAAAAACAACTCTAATATAAAATTTTTCTTTATGTGAAAATTATATTTAACAAAAAAAAAAAATGTCTTCAAATATTTAAATATTATAAATGGATGTTTTTCAAATAATAATCACAACAATCATGAGCGTAAAGAAAAATTTATATTGATATGAAACATTAAAAAAAAACATGAAAACAAAATATAATAATTTTTTATATTTCTTTATAAACTATGGTTTTCAAAAAGTAACACAAAAATCTTTCTTTACAGAAACATTTAGTTTACTTTATTTAAGACAGATAAGAAAGATAATCAAAACATGAAGACAATCAGACGAGTGAAGGTGATTTTTATTTTTTTTTTTTTTTTTTTTAAAAAGGCAATAATTTTATTTTATTTTCCTCCAATTTCTATACGGTCTATTTTTTTTAAACAGAAAATAATAGAAATATAATCACCAAAGCTAAAATTCTTATTTTTTATCAATTATTTATTTATTTTTATTGAAATTTTAATTTTTGTTTATTTACTATTATTTTTTTAATCTAGAATTTCCAAAAAATTATTTTACTGCTTTTATTATATTATTTTTTCCAAACAATGAATTTTTTATTACAAATGAAAATTATTAATATAAAATGAAATTTTAGCAGAAAAAAAGGATAAACAGGTATATATATTTTTAATTTACTTTTTTTGTGCAGCTGAGATTTTCTTTAAAATTTGTAAGAAAAGCAATCACACTAATGTTACTGAAATTTTTCGATTTCATTCCATTTTTTTCACTGTCTATTTGTTTTTAAGATGATGTGTATGAAATGATTTAAGATGATGTGTATAGTTTTTAAAATTCATATTACTTTCAATTTTTTTATTTATTTTTATCTTAATTTTAATTTTAATTTATGTATTATTATTTTTTTAATCTAGAATTTCCAAACAAATTATTTTTTATTACATTATTTTTTTTTCCAAACAGAGAATTTTTTATTTCAAACGAAAAATTCTTAATATAAAATGTAATTTTAGCAGAAAAATGCTATTCAGGTATATATATATTATTTTTAATTTACTTTTTGAGCAGCTGAGATTTTCTTCAATACTTTAAAATATGGAAGAAAAACAATCACACTAATGGTATTGAAATTTTTGATTTCATTCATTTTCTTTACTGTCTATTTTTAAGATAGATGTGTATGAAATAATCAACAAAGTTTTAAAATTCATATTGTTTTTCATTATTTACTTTTTTTTTTTTTCTTAGTTGCAATTTTTATTTATTTATTATTATTTTTAATCTAGATTTCTAAATTATTTTTTATTATATTTTTTCTTCCAAACAGAGAATTTTTTATTACAAATGAAAAATTCTTAATACAAAATGAAATTTTAGCAGAAAAAAAATGATAAGCAGGTACATATGTTTTTTAATTTACTTTTGAGCAGCTGAGATTTTCTTTAATACTTTAAAACATGTAAGAAAAGCAATCACACTAATGTTACAGAACGACTTTTAATTTTATTGTTTCAAACACAAGACAGTTCCTCAATATCACTCACTCACTTTCTTTAATTTCAAGTTCTGGAATAAGATATGGATGAAGTGTATAAAAAAACACAAACAAATGTTATGAACCATATTATTTTTCGAAACACGATCTCTATGTTCTCGAGACAAGAAAATTAAAAACGGAAGCCGACGAAAAGCGACTTCGAGACAGTTGAAGGACGTGACAGGAAATATCTACCGAACATATTGGAAGAGTTGGATAAAAAAAAAAAGCACTTAAACTCGAATCCAGTAAAAAAATAAAGTAAAAGATAAGAAGCAAAAATGTTTTAATTACATTTCAAAGCAACAACTTTTATTTCGATGGGATTCTTTTCATAAAGAATTTTTCTTTCACTTGCTTTTGAAGTAGTTCAATTTTTTTTTTTTTACATTTGTAACAGAACTATTGTTCCACTAAAATTTATAAATACAAATGGATTACTGAATATATAATTTATTATTTCTGTAATAAATAATTGATAATTTAAATTATAATAAAAATTATTCTAGATTAAATATTTAAAAATATTTCATAAATAAAAAATAAATAATTTTTTTTCTTCCTATTATAAAATATTTAAAAATATTTTATAATAGGAAGAAAGAAAATAATTTCGAAATTTTTTAAACCTTTTGGGAAATGAAAGGTTATAAAATATTTTATTATGTAAATTGTAGTTTCATTTTTCTTTTTTATGAAAAATTTAAATTTAATTTTTAATTTATAATATAAATTTATATTTGTAAAATGAAAAATTATAAAATATTTTATTATGTATATTGTATTTTCATTTTCATTTTATATTTTTACGCTTGTAGCAGAACAATTGATCCACAAAAATTCTATAAAAGGCAATTGGATTACTGTACATATAATTTATTATTTCTATAATAAGCAATTAATAATATAAATTATAATGAAAAAATTATTCTAGATTGATTATTTAAAAATGTATCATTATTAGGAGGCAACAAAATATTTTCCAAATTTTTTTAAAGCCTTTTGAAAATGAAAAATTATAAAATATTTTATTATGCAATATTATAGTTCCATTATACTTTTTATATTTTTACATTTATAACAGAACAATAGTTCTACAAAAAATGTATAAAAGGCAATTGAAATACTGTACATGTAATTTATTATTTCTATAAGACGTTATTGAAAATTCATTTATAATGAAAAATTATTCTTGTTTGATTATTTAAAAATATTTTATTACTAGGAGGCATCAAAGTGTTTTCCATATTTTTTTAGACCTTTTGGAAAATGGAAAATTATATATTATTTTTAAATCAACAGCAATTAAAACTAATTTATCTTAGCAAAAAGAAAAAAAAGAAAGGAAAAAAAAAACCCACTAAAATTTGCATTTTTAATTATTTATTTATTTATTTTCTATAAGCAATACTTATTTATTATGCAATACCATGAATATTTTTCAGAAAACAATAAAAAGTCTATTGCTTTCTGAATATAAACTATTTACATAATGTATTCATTTTTGTGAAAACTTTTAAACTTTCGTAATGACAAAACATAATGTATTCATTTTTGAAGAATAATTATAAAATAATTATTTTTCTTCTATTTTCATTTAATGCCTTACTAATTGTTTGCTTTTTGATGAGGAAAAATATTTTTGAAAAATGGAAATTGCACAACTCTTATTTACAAAATGTAAATTATTCGTTAGGGATATTCATTTTTATAAAAAATTTTTACAAAGGAATTATGACATAAAAATATTTATTGGACTTTATTTAAATACATTACAATTTACTTCTGATGCAATATTATGAGCTTCAATAAATATCTAATAAATGAATAACAACAATAATGCATAATAATGGAAATATCCCTATAGAATTTAAAATAGTATCGATAATAAATAAATGATACTAATAAGATTTAACTTTTATAAAAATATATAAAACATATAAAATTTTATAAAAATTGAAAAAAAAATTAAATATAAAAAGCATTTGTGATGAATATTATATTTTCATAGCTCTTAATTATTCGAATTACACATTTATGCAAATTTTAATTTATATCTGATTCTTTACTTATAAGTATTAATTTATTTTAAATTAATAGCAATATATCTTTAAAATATTATCTGTATATTTATTCTGCTTATTAACTAACTTTCAATTCTATTTTTATTGTTGTAGTATGTAATACAAAGAAATACATAAATTAACTGCATGTTTATTTTAAAATTCTTCTTTTTTTTTCGTTTCAAGAATTTATTTTTATTAATTTATTATTAACTAATTTTATTTGCCATGTTAGCATTATATTAATTTGAATAATTTTTAATGTTGATTTAGATAAATACATTTCCAAATTTTTTTTTCTTATTATGATTATTATTATTTGATATTTTATAACTTATAATTGAACATTACTGTATAAATAACTCTGTAACATTAACATTACTGTAATATCATCTGTATTTATATTATGGTTAATCGCTAATTTTTTAAAATTCTACTTTTTATCATTGAAGCAGGGCACTTTGTAAAAAATATATTTAATAACTAATTGCATTTATATTTAAAATTAATCATTTTCTTTCATTTTTTAAAAGATTGTAAACATTAATTTTTACATGTTAACTAATTTCGATTTTGATATTAACGCAGCTAAACTAACATTTATCAGTGACTGGAATAAAATAATTCCTTAAGCTTTTTTTTTTTTTTTTTTAATAAGTTGTCATCTGAATTTCTTTTTATTTGGTATTTTTATTATTCTTGAAGAAATCTAATTTTTTGTTCCAATGTAAACTAATTTTGTAATAAATTATTCTGTAATACCATCTGTATTTATATTATGGTTAATTGTTAATATTTAAAATTCAACTTTTATCATTGAAGCATGTTACTCTATAAAATCGCCAAATAGATAATCTAATTCAATTTTTATTTAAAATAAAACATTTTCTTTTATTTATAAAGTTTATAAACACTAATTTTTTACTTATTAACTAATTTCGAGTTTGATATTAATATTACATAAATTTAACTAACATTTACCATTGACTGGAATAAAGTAATTTCTTAAGCTTTTCTTTAAGAAATTATTATCTGAATTTTTCCTTATTTGATATTTTTATTATTCTTGGAAGAAATCTAATTTTTATTCCAATGTAAACTTGGGTCAAATATTTTTATACTGTAAAAATTTAAAATTATGTAGAATGCTTTGAACTTTTTATTGTTTATTGGTAAATTAACCCTTGTGTAGTTTCCTACTTTTTTTCTTTTCTTATTCATGAAACAACACAAAAAGTTATCTTAAAAATATTAATTACAATCAGCATTTGAGGATGATACAAATATCCAATCCATAATTTGTTATTTTTTCTCTTTCAAATCTACATCTACCCACTCTCTCACCACTTTCTCCAATACCACTACTGATAAACACCGTGCACCCCACCAGAGGACGCCCCGACATTCACTTATGTTCCAAGAACAAGCTGTACACCCTGGTACCTCAGTATCCTTGAAATGTTCAGCAGCCGGCAATCCTCTTCCTCAAGTTACATGGTTGGTGGACGGATTCGCCATTCCTGAAGCATATCACATACGAGTCGGCGATTACGTCAGTGACGAAAGGACCGTCAATAGCTATGTCAACGTGTCCAGTGTCACAGTTGAGGACGGTGGGACGTATCAATGTTTGGCACAGAACGGAGTCCAAGTGATTAATCATTCCAGGAGGCTCAATGTCTTCGGACCACCCTTCATTCGCCCAATGAGGAACCTTACGGCACTGGATGGTCAGATCATTGTGGTGCACTGCCCAGTTTCTGGTTACCCAATCAGCAAAGTGTATTGGGAGAGAGGTAGGTCAAAAATTTCGGTTTGAGTGACTGGGAGAGAAAGAGAGAGTGAGTGGTTGTAAAAAAAGAGACTAGTTATGTTAATTTTATAGATTTAATTTTTAAATATAATTTATTCCATTTCTTTTTTTTAAGTTAGAAAGAAAAAATCTTAAGTAAAACAGTTTTGTGAATACATTAAAACAACTTGTAATACCAAATATTAGCAAGCTTTATGTAATAATTGATAGTCACTGCTTAAAATAAATTATCATTTCTTTCACCCTATAAATACTTTATGCTATAAATAGAAAGTGAAAAAATTATCTTAAATAGTAAAAAAGATTATCCTTTAGTCGAAGTGAAAAAAGATTACATAAATAAAACAATCTTGGAAAGACCAAAGACTTAAACTTCGAGGATACTGGTTTATTTTAATATCTTTACACTTTATGTCCAATAATTGATTTTAGTCATCCTTACGTTATTTAGTTAACAATTATTCGACTATTCGTTCAGTAAATACTTTCATTCTGAACAAAGTCTTGCTCACCCTATAAATACTCTTTAAAAGAGGAGAAAAGTTTAGGATACCGGTTTATTTTAATATCTTTACACTATAAATAGTGGCACCAATCGATGACTCCATTTAATTTATCGATCCTTACGTTATTTAGTTAACAATTATTCGACTATTCGTTCAGTATTATCTTTTTCTGATTTCTTTCATTGTTCTCTGCTTCATTATATCATTGTCTATAAAAAAAAAAAAATTAGTTGTAAATACAAGAAAAAAAAAGATTATCCTATAAATACACCCACACGAATCTTTGAAAGGATACCGGTTTATTCTTTACACTTCACATTTTAATCTTTACACTTCACACAGTGACTGTCCATTAATTATTCGACTATTCGTTCCAGTATTATCTTTTTTCTGATTTCTTTCATTAAATAGCTTCATTATGAACATAATTTTATAATAATTGAGAGTCAAAAGATTATCCTATAAATACACCACACGAATCTTGGAAAGACTTGACAGAGACTTAAACTCTGAGGATACTGGTTTATTTTAATATCTTTACACTTCACACAGTGACTGTCCCATTAATCGATGACTCCATTTTAATTTATCGATCCTTACGTTATTTAGTTAACAATTATTCGACTATTCGTTCAGTACTATCTTTTTCTGATTACTTTCATTGTTCTCTGCTTCATTATGAACATATTTTTATAATAATTGAGAGTCATTGTCTAAAATAAAAAAAAACATTCTGTTGTAAATACTCGAAAATAAAAGATTATCCTATAAATACACCACACGAATCTTTGAAAGACTTGACAGAGACTTAAACTCTGAGGATACTGGTTTATTTTAATATCTTTACACTTCACACAGTGACTGTCCAGCACCAATCGATGACTCCATTTTTAATTTATCGATCCGTTGTTTAGTTAACAAACTATTCGTTCAGTACTATCTTTTCTGATTACTTTCATTGTTCTCTTTGCTTCATTATGAACATAATTTTATAATAATTGAGAGTCATTGTCTAAAATAAAAAAAAACATTATGTTGTAAATACTCGAAAATAAAAAAGATTATCCTATAAATATGCCATACGAATCTTTGAGAGACCCGACAGAGTCTTAAGCTTTCATCACACTGATTTATTTTAATATCCTTACATTTCACACAGTGACTGCCCATTAATCGATGACTCATTTTAATTTATCGATCCCTATCTTGTTTAGTTAACAAATATTCGACTTGTTGTTTAGTATTACCTTATTCTGATTATATTATCGTTATCGGCTTCATTATTAATGTATTTTTAATCTACTATGAACATTGCGTTCCTCATTATATTGGTTATTGACTAAGAAAACTAAATACACATTCAACAAGATTTAGTTCTAACAACTTCATATTTATCTAGCACACACACTCACATTCAGCATACACTTTAGCATACCCCTATTATAAAGAAAGAACGAAAAAGGAAGAAATTGTTCAAGATAAATATGTATCATGTATATATATATGCTTGTATGTGTGTGTGTGTGTGTGTGTGTGTGCGTGCGTGTATGCGTATGTGCGTGTAGTATTTCATTAAGGCGTTTTCTATTAATTATGAGGATGATTTTTGTATTAGGAGCATTTTATTAATGCAATAGGTGACTGGAAAATAATTAAGTTAAATATAGGTACTAAAACATTAAGCCAAAAAAGATTATGTTCTGACCATTCTAAATCATTGTACCATTTCTTAAGATTAAAAATTGTCATTTACTTTTTCATATAAAATTAATGTACCATATAAAATAATTAAATGTGTAAGGATATTCCTTTAAAAATTTTGATGTAATCATTCAATTCATTGTTGTATATTGTTCAGTGATGTAAGGATATTCCTGCATATTCATTTAAAAATTCATTGATGTAAGGATATTCATTTAAAAATTCATTGATGTAAGGATATTCATTTAAAAATTCATTGATGTAAGGATATTCATTTAAAAATTTATTGATGTAAGGATATTCATTTAAAAAATTCATTGTAAAAAATTCATTGATGTAAGGATATTCATTTAAAAATTCAAAATTCCATGGATGTAAGCATATTCATTTAAAAACACATTGATGTAAGGATATTCGTTAAAAAATTCATTGATATAAGGATATTCATATTCATTTAAAAAATTCATTGATGTAAGGATATTCATTTAAAATTTCATTGTTAAGTATTTTCTGTTCATGGCAGTCGACTGGAATTAAGAGGAATCTGGGAATGATAAAAAGTATTAAATAACATATATAAATTATTTTCCACTCATGAAATACGCAAATTAGCTAATTAAAATAAAGTTTCTTATAGATTCATAAGTATAAAAATTAAACTTTAATTGCAGTAAATTTCAATATACTATAATTCTAGTTTTTAGAATTTAAAAAATTTCAATTATACTTAAATTAAAACATCGTCTTTAAAACCTTTTTTTCTACTTGATTATTTCAATTCATATTATTTTATTATTATTCAAAAAAAAAAAAAGGGGAAAAATATTTTTTCTTACATTTAAATCTTTTGAAAACAAATATTTTCGATAGAGTAAAATCAAATAAATGTTGAAACAAAATCTTTACAATATCAAAATTGATATAATATCAGAATATTCCCTAACAGAAAAGAAAAACCAATCCACCATCAACCCAAGAAAGTCTGTTATACATACACTCACATACTAAGAAAAGAAAGAAAGACTTAACTAATAAAATAACAATACTCCGAAATCTCTACCGCGACTCTTCAATATTTGATTCCCTAAGTCAATATTGCCACAGAAGAAAAGAAACATTTCTTTGATAAGACCCGAAATTTAATTTCTTCTGGTTTTAAGCTCTATAGAGTCAAATAATCGAAGTAGACCAACACGCAAGAGCAAGAATACCAGCAGCAAACTGTAACATTCCCCCAAAGAACCGATAACATCCCATTCCGTCCTCCTATACACGTCTATCCTATAGTTCCAGCGCAAGAAAATAGTCCCCATTTAGCAACGCATAACAGTAAGGATGGACTATCGATATATCGCGGGTTATCATAGGATTCTGAAAATGATCGATTCATGCTACTCCATGGGTCCTTTTGACCGTTCTGAAGAGGTCATTACAGCGATGCGTGACTTCATCCTTTCATGTAAGATTTTTTTTTTTTCGTCTCCCATTTTTTTTTTTCTTTTTTTGACGATGATTTCTTTCTTTCATCCTTACCGATCGCTATGGTAACAAACTACAAGATCCTAAGAATGTTCTTTTATTAGATTGAAGTTCTGGGTGCATTTTCTGTCGGAATGGAGGCCAGAGAGTATCCCATCATACAAGGGAATAACTTTTCTTTTTGCTCTTTTCTTATAAAATGGTATGATGGCAGAGTGAACCATAATTATTTCTCGGTCCTTTTTTTGAAATATAAATGTATGTGTTGGGATGGATTTCTAGAAACTTTATTTATTTATTTAGATAAGTTGGACAGCTTTAATTTTAATTACTAATATCCTAATAATTATTTTGAAATAAAGTATATATAATCATGGATTTGATCGACTGCTAATCCAATAAGCAGGAAGCGACAATTGACGGTTATGTGTTGAGAGTTTCCTCACGTGAGAGAACTTTGAAGTTTGAACTTTGAACTTAGGAGAAGGGGAGAAGACATCAGGGCAAAGTTGAGGAGATTGCTGCTGATGCTGTGTGCAGAACGGAAATGACAATAAGCGTTTCATATTACACATATAAAAAAATGATGTTAAATTTTATGTTGGCATATTGTAAATGTTGTAGCATTTTTTTTCTTACGAGAAGGGGGTTTAACATTTCCTTCCCAGGAGAGAGGAATGTATGTTATTTGACAACATATCAACATTAACTGTCCAACATATCTAAATAACTACCCATCACTCAAATTTGACAGCAGACAAGCAGTATTGTGTACAGTTATATTACATGCAATTAGTGTGTTGTACTAATGAGGACAATCTGTCACTCAAATTTGATAGCAAATATTCGGTATCATGTATAATGAGACTCATGAAATTACCGAATGTCTGTGCGACCTTCGCAGATCGAAATAACCACAAATTGAATGCGAACTATACCATGAGTTGTTCCATCGTGACTGGTGATAGACCACGAGCTGAGAATATCAACTTTATTGATTAGGGGAAGCTGACACCGTTGATTGACGGATTGTCATAAAAGGAGATTTTTGGTGAAGAGGAGAGTTTTACGATGAGTCGATGAGAAGTGTGTTTTTTCTTTTCTCTAAAGTGATTAAATAGGCCTGAGTTTACTGCATGTTTCCAAAGTGATCCCCTTGTGGTTTAGTGAATCATGTCGTGTGATAGTTAAGGTTTGCAGCAGACCAGTGCATTAGATTCGTCGTAGACTCCAGAACTCTAAAAATCTCCGTATTTGGAGTGAACTGCACACCTGAATCAAATCATCTGTAATTTTAATTTTTGTAAATAGAGTGCTGTTATACAATGCTTGTAAATAAAAATTAATGTTTTCCCATGAACCTGAAAGTGGCTCTCTTCTAGAAGCCGTTATAGGTCTAGTAGAGGCCGAAACGTTGCAATATAGTTGTCGATAATGGCCTTAGCCCATCATGGAACTGTTGCTAAAATGAAGAAGATGAAAAAGTTGTAGGTAATGTACATTAATGGTAGTGCAAAAAGGAACGTCCTATTCATTTCTTTTTTTTTCTTTGGTTTAAATAGCTCTAGACACTGTCGCGAACACAACCCATATTAATTAAAAAAATATTAAATTAAACATTTTTGTGTAAAAATAGCGGAGTTGAGAGCATATACCGTGTGTTGCTTGCACGATCCAAAAGATGTTTTGTTCGAAACATGACAAATTATGAATCGAACTTGCCATGCCTACACTAGGTATGGAAACCACAAATTTATTAGTAAGCATGCTCTTTCCTTTGGATTTGAGAAGAAGGATGAAAAAGCAGATATCTCCCATGTGGCGTTTATTCCCAATATTGCCCTCAATATTGATCCAAAAGATGTTTTATTCGAAACATGACAAATTAAGAATCGAACTCACCGTGCCTACACTGAGTATGGAAACCACAAATTTATTAATAAGCATGCTCTTTCCTTTTGATTTGAGAAGAAGGATGAGAAAACCAGATATCTCCCACGTGGTGGTTATTCTGAATATTGATCCAAAAGATGCTTTGTTCAAAACATGACGAGTTATGAGTCGTACGTACCATGCCTACACTGAGGATGGAAACGACAAATCTATTAGCAAGAATGTTTCTTCTCTTGGATTTGAGAAGGAGGATGAGAACATCCAGATGCCACCCATGTGGGTTTTTTTTTTTTTTTTTTTTTTTTTTTTTCAATATTGCGCTGGTACAATATGAGTTTAACAGGTACCTCTTAGTGCACTCTGAGTAACGCTGAATCTGTTAGACATCTGAAATTCTAGTGATGGATGACCTATATCAAAGTGTCAAGTTTCCGAAAACAAGAGCAATCATTTTAAAGCACATGCGATATTTTTTTTCATCTTTCTGATTTCACATTAATAAGTATAGAAGGTAAATTTTTCATCTGAAACAAATACAAAAAAAAACAAACAATATAAAATGGAATAAAATAACTGCATTTTTTTTTGCGATAGATTAAAATAACAATGCAAATTCATTTGTCTCCTTTTCACCATTAAAATTTATTTATATTTTTATAAACCTTCATGCAAAAATAGAAAATACAAAAGAGTATTTTTAGTATTTTCGATTTATAAAATAAAATTTAAAATAACCAGAATGTTTTAAAAAATAACTTTGTATCCATTAACTACGCTATCAACTGCTACAATTATGCCAAAAAATTTTTTTCACTGAAACTGTTATAAGAGTAATAATTAATTTTTTCGAGTTCTTCGAAAATTCGAAAACATTAACAATGTTCATTTTCTGCTATGACAAAATAATTTCTTTTAGATTTATTCCTAAGATGCAATTAGAAAACAACTCTAATTTAAAAAGCAATTATAAGAGAAAACTGAGATTCTGAGAAACGAGTTTATCTAAAAGTAAAAGTTTTTAATTCAGCACTAGGCGTCTTTTTTTTTTTTTTAGGCAAATTACCTGAAATATTTTTTTTTTTTCAAAGAATTTAAAAGTAGAACTGCTTATTCTCTTTAGATATTAAAGTGCACTATTTCGCAAAGTGTTGGGAATGACAAAGTTTCTTGCAAGATGCTTATATAAATAATAAAAAGGATTCCGTACCTTATTAATTTTTCTTGTACTAAGTTTAAAATTTCAAAGCATAAAAACTATTTCTTCTTTTCATAAAATCTTAATTTTTATTTATGAAATTCATGGTATAGGTATATCTTTAATTATACACAAATATAAATAAATAAAAAATGATACAATTCAAATAGAAAAATTTGTGCAAAAAAATCTCATTTTACTTTTCAAACTTATTTGTTTTTTACTTTATATTTCTACATTTTTTACTACACTCAAGAGCCAAAACATTATGACCACCTGTCAATAACGAGTTGTCCCACCTTTGGCGCGCAACACAGCTTTAACCCGCCTTGGCATGGATTAATACCACCACTTAATACCAGTTAAATACCACTTCCACCTGATTACGTGCCTTCCACGTCATCCAGGCGAGTTCATTGCAAAATGTAGGGGTAGTCATAATGTTTTGGCTCTGGAGTGTATGATACAATGAATTTCTAACAGATATGTTCCAGAATGCATTGAGGAAGAAGTAAATGATCATATTTATAGATATTCATAAATATATGATTTCATCTGTATTTATAAAGATTAGGGCCGGATATGAATGTGGTCTTGATACAGTGTTGTTTTTGCCAGAAACAATTGTCTCATTGGGCACGATAACCGAATTGCTGGCGCTCTGGGACTCGGAACCACAAGTTTCGGGTTTGTGTCCTGGCGGTACCATGGAAGTTTGCAATGGTTCGGAATCTACTTTAAACTGTAGTTTCCGGTCTAATAGGATCGTAGAGAGTTGTGGGGGTTTTATTCTTATATCTTCAAGCTACACGTGCCCCCTGGGTAGTGATAAATGAGTAACAGTGGTGCAGCCCTTGCTTATGGCGTAAAGATTAGTGTCTCTGTATTGCCAATTTAGAACAACAACAATTATCACTTTAAATGATAATTCGAAACTTTTAGCTGTCATACTTATTAAAAAACAACACTGCTCAACTATAACACATAACACACGAAAAAAAACCGGGATAAAACATAATAAAAAGAACACATAAAACGAAATTTTTTATCAAATATTTACAAAATCACATTAAAATTTAGTTCGTTTAAGGGTCTTCTTTATACTCCTTACTGCCTGAAATTCTTCACTCGACCGTCCACTCCTTTTTCTCCTCTCTTCAAGTTCAAACAGGGCAGGGGGAAACAAAGGCGTGCAAAATCAACGTAAGGTTAAACTCGTAATTGAAAAAAAAAAAAAAGACCTGTCAGCCTTGAATTCTAGAAAATAGCTATATAGTTTGTTTCGAGAATGCATAGTGGATCCTTACTATATAGTTTACCTATTTCTGAAATTTATATAATATTACCTATTTCTAAACAGTTTTTCTGCACGCTAATTTTAATGCAGTTTTTTCTGCATGCTGCATGAAATTTCATTAAATGCGTGTTAAATAAAAATTTTCATTTACTATAGGTGGAATAAAATCAGCAAATTAATTATCAGAAATAAAATTTTATACCTAAAAAAAAAATTCTACGCTACAATAATAATAAAAAGTGGATTTTCACACATTTTGGTATTAATATTTCATAATACTTATTACTACTTCTTTATCTTCTTTATGTTATAATAAAGTATGTGTGAATATGATGTTACCCCAGTATATAATATTCGTGATGTCGATAAACATTGATAGAGTAAAGTATGTCTCGTAAAGTGCTCAAAAGTCTATATGTCTAGCTCCTCAAATTAAGAAAACATTAAATGATCTTTCCAGAAGTTATAGGGATTATAACTATCTAATTAAATTGTAATCATTATTATTAATAATCATTAAGTTCAGTTATATTAATTAATTTCATGTAGTGACGTTGACTTTAACGCTTGCATTAAATACAGTTCAACAGGTAATCTCAAGTTTGTAGCCGAATCCTCTAAATTACTGATCAATATATATCTTGTCTAGAATACTGATGAATATCTTACCGTATCTCAAATACAGAGGAATATCAAATCTAAAATACTGATAAATATCTACCTTACCTAGAATAATGATGAATATCTGTACATTTAATACTTAATGTTGTAGACGAGAGATTAATTAATAGATAATAGTAACTATTTTTCAATTCTGTATGTGGGTAATTCTAATATTCCTGTAGATATTGAAGTTATTTGATGCTCGTATAATATCAAGGTTACCCTTACCAGGATTCAGTAGTAATATTTGTGTATTTACCACTGAATGCTGTAGATGAAATATTAGTTAATTTACAATCGTAACTATTTTTCAATTTTGTATGTTGGTAATTCAGATAGATATTGAAGTTCCTATAATATCAAGGTTACTCCTTTCTTCATGAACTACTACAGGCTTCAGATTTGAATCCTGGCAAGATATTTGCTGGTGTTTCGGAATCCACATTAAACTGTAGGTCCCTGTCCAATTACCCTAAATGTGCAAAAAAAAGAAAGTAGAGTGACAAATCAAACATTATCTGTTTCCATAATCTTGAGTCTACTGAATTTCGTAGTGTTTTATAATACACCACGAAATTCAGTAGACTTTCGGTGTATCACGAAATTTCGTGGGCTTTTTTTTTTTTTTTAAATACACTATTGAATATACTGTTATATCTACTCTAGAATATGTCAGGCTTTTTTGTATCCTTAGATATTCTAATTTTCGTATCCTCATTAAAATTTGCTTCGTGATATAAGGATGGGTTTGATAATGTGATCTGTTGCATATTAACAACCATTGCTATATTTTTACAGATGTAACAATTTGTGATAATTATTAAAAATCATATAAGCACGGTCTTTCGTTACTCATTATAGTCCAGGGAAAATAATATGGCAGGAAATAGTATGGTGAATAGAAATTCGTCAGGATATTTTTTGTCACATGTATACTAATATTGTTTTAGAATTTATTAGAAATTAATTAATTATTGTTTTAGAATTTATTAGAAATTAATTATTTCTGATTTTAGAATTTATAAGAAATTAATTATTTATTGTTTTAGAATTTAATAGAAATAATTTAGTTATTGTTTTAGAATTTATTAGAAATTAATTAGTTATTGTTTTAGAATTTATAAAAAATTAATTATTTCTGATTTTAGAATTTATACGAAATTAATTAGTTATTGTTTAAAATTTATTAGAAATAATTCATTATTGTTTTAGAATTTTATAAGTAATTAATTAATTATTTTCTATAATTTATAAGAAATTAATTAATTATGGTTTTTAGAATTTATTGAAATTCAATTCATTATTGTTTTAGAATTTATTAGAAATTAATTTATAAAAAATTAAATTATGGTTTTAGAATTTATTAAAATTAATTAATTAATGTTTTTTAGAATTTAAAGGAAATTAATTAATTAATTTTTTTAGAATTTAAAGAAATTAATTAATTAGGGTTATAATTTGTAGAAAATTAAAATTCATTAGAAATTAATTAATTATGCTTTTAGAATTTATTAGAAATTAATTAAATATTATTTGAAATTATTAATAAGAAAAATAAATCTTAATCTTTCTTATAGATGGAAGACCTCTACCGCATAATCATAGACAAAAAACTTTCCCTAATGGAACTCTAGTTATAGAGGACTTGCAGAGATCACGTGATGGAGGTCAATACCACTGTGTAGCAGAAAATAATAGAAGCCGCACAGCAAGAAGAGATGTCTCATTAAACATTATGGGTCAGTATAATCCGCTGAAGCATTTAGTTCTTCATCATTCTATATTTCACTGATTTTTGGTAGTTGGAGCTATGATTAAGAAAAAAAAATGCAATTATGATCCGTTGAATTATATTTCATGCCGCAGAAACTGTCGTTACTTTATTGTTATCCAGTTTTTTGTCGAAAGTATTGTATTTCTATAATGAAAAGAAAAACACATAAAAAGTTATCTGAATTAATTATTTGTTGTTATAATTTATTGATAAAATAATGAAAGCTTAAAAGCTATTCATTAAGAATAAATATGAAACTCAATAGCAAACTATAAAATTTAAGTGCACTAAGTAAATAAGTTGTTAATTAATAAAATTTAGTATACATTAATTAAGCTGTTTGAATTTTTATGTTCTTTTTCCTTCACTTTTGTTATTTTGTTATAGCCACTATACTTAATGAAATTAGCTCATTTATTATAAAAGGTTTAGCTCTAGTATAATTTTTAAAAATGTCTTTTCACAACTAACAAAACTCGTTACTTACTGTAAGAGTCTTGTTAATTTACATAATGACTGCTATAAGATATCAAACACAAACACTATTAAACACTTTCTTATGAGTATTAAGACTTCAATTATGAATATTTTTATATTGTAGCATTTAAGTCCTTTTTTTTAATTAAGAACTCTTCTTGTATGAATTTATTTAAGAAAAGTTTATAGTAATGAAATTTTAAGTTAAATTTAATTATGTTTGCAATCAAGATACTGATATATGAATATGTAATTGAAATATCTCATAACCTTGTTAGAGGTACGAAAACAAATTATGTAATTTGGAACAAGGAAATTTAAACAAGGAACAACAATGAAAAGTGTTCCTTCTTATAAGATGAACTCTTTTCTAATCGAAATTATAATTTTACAAGAATTTTGTTTATATGCAGATAAATGCATTGTTGAATACATTGGTATCTAACTTACAATATCATACTCAGACCCAAAAGAATTTGCTCAAGATAGAAAGAGACCATATAAAACTAAAGATCTAATTTAGACTAAATAACTAGTTGACTTTTGAGTAGCTGTTTTGCCCCATTTGAGTGTGCCGACATCATTCTGTCAAAAAAAAAAAAAAAAAAAGTGAAAAAATCATGTTTCCTTGAAAAAATGGTGACTGTTACGTATGTGTTTGTCAAAAAGACGAAAGTCCGGATTTTTTCAACCATGTATTTATACTGTCGGTTCGAGATTCCAGATCGCAATATTTACCGAATCAATCCATTTCGCAAAGAAAGGACTGCAGTGTATGTTAACCACAGAAACAAATGATTAACATGACCCACTAATGACTCACAAAGGTTGTATGGATAAAAAAAAATGTTCCATACTCTCTTTGTTTAATTTAAGCTTATTGAACACTCGCAATAATGGCGAATGACATATATTCAAAATATTATGGGTGTTATCCAAATGAAATGAAAATATTATTATATAATGGATCAAAATTTAACTGCCTAATTAAACATTTTCTCTTTATTTACAGCTCCTCCTATTGTTGAACCCTTTTCGTTCGCGTCCGCGTTATCGGAAGGCAAGCGGGCCACCGTCACTTGCGTCGTGTCCTCAGGGATCTTCCCATCCGCATCTCCTGGATGAAGGATGGCCAACCCTTCCAGACGACTTGTGGGGCTCCATTAGTACAGTGAACGAGTTCACTTCCACGTTATCTTTCAGCAGCGTCTCGCAGATCCATAATGGCAACTACACTTGCATAGCGTCCAATCCGGTGGCTTCCAGGAACCACACGGCAACAATGATAGTTAAAGGTAAATGAGATTTTTGATGTAGTCACTTAACTGAACGCATGGGGTTTTTTTTTTTTTTTATTTAGGTTTTTGTTAAACATAAATAAGATGAAAAATCTGTTTTATTGATTTTTTTTTGGTTTTCCGTATTATAAAAGGAATGAGAAGTTACAGAAGTGGAACAGATTTTTCCTGTTGGGAAGATGAAAATGAAGAGTTCGTTGAAATAAAACTTTTATAGAGAGATAGCGAAAATTGGGCAATTACTCAAATGATTAATTCTTATATTATTCAATGAAATATATATATTTTTTTGTAGAATTCTTAAATACTTGAAGTAATATAATTCTTCTTCTTCATTGGCACAACTGCTTCATCGTGGGCCAAAGCCGTCTGGAATACGGGCAGATTCCGAAATATGATATGATGTTTTCCTTTTAAGAAATAGGGTGGGAACCCTACCCATCAAAGCTCCATTCCTATAAATTTGTGGGAATCCCATCAGGCTCATCAGGCCCAGTAATAAAAGTGAACAGAGTGATATTTATGTAGCATTGAAAAAAAAAAAATAAAAATGAAGATTGATAAGGGATTTTTGGATCTATACAAGGTTATTCAGAGTTATGTTTTAGAAATGTGCAATGTGCATGGAGATTGGCAATATGATAGCAAGTAAGAATCATACTTGAGCATATGGTAACATGAATAATCTAAAAGTGGAAAAACCCTCTTCAGAATCAACATCTGGAAGAATTTCTTAGTTACCATATGGCTAACAGGGCATAATAAATAGGGAAATGCATATCAGACAGCTGGGATTACTGAAAAATGCACTCCTGCAGCATATGTGATTTCAAATGATGGAGTTCTAGGGCATTTCCTCCACATTACCGTCGGATTCGGATTCGCTATGCTTGGTTCAGTCTATTGCCACTTCGATAACCTAATGAATTCTTAAGAATTTCTTAATTATCCTAATTTTACTTATCCTAATTCATCCTAATTTTTTTAATTTGGAGCCAATAGGCTCCATTAGAATTCATTATTTATTCTTAGATTTACATTATCCATTATTAGATTTCATTATTCATTATTAGATTTCATTATTTCGTGATTAGATTTCATTATTATTCATTATTTTTATTGAGATTATTTCGTGATTTTTAATTTTATTGAGTAAAAACCTAATTAAAATCTCAGTGGAAGTCTATGGACCTGGTTGCACGAATCGTTAGCAAGTGGTTTGATTGTCTTTTACACTATGCATTCTTCCAATCTTGTATCTATCTATGGCACATGTGTATTGTATTTGCTGGTCGCAGTTAAGAAAACCTGTTTTAAAAACTTCTTTTCAAAAAGCCGTATTGTGTAAACTCCTCTTTGTTTAATAAATCATCATTGTGCATAACTTTTCTTGCGCCTCAGGTCTCTGTCTTTGTGGAAGTATGGATATGTTTCCATATTATTCTTGTTTGTTTTATTAATGATTTAAATGCACTATTCCAAAACATAATTCTGAATCAACCGGTATATTGTTTAATAATCAATTTCATAATCAAATTTCAATGAAAATTATTTCCAAGAAGTTAGTAAAAAATATCATTATAGTATTGTTTATCAGAATTTCAATACAAAACACTAAACATACTAACTTTTAAATCATTTAGTACGTGGAACAAAACATGTAAAAACTGACGTAATTTTTTCTATTCCTTTTCCGTTATCACTGATAGTATTTAGGCAAGTTTACAAGTCATTATACGTCTAAACGGGAGGAGGTATAAAATAGCTAATCATTTCTCACTGATACTCTGCATATTTATAAACTTGAAACATTTTTCATTTGATTAAAACCAACAAATGTAGAAGAAGAAAACAAGATTTTTATGAACTAGCTAGTTCTGGTTTTTCTTTTGAATTGAATAAGGAACGAAATTATGTGATGGCAAGAATCATGAATCATTACTGCAATCAATTTGACTATCGATACACCATGCATTCTTCGGGTCCTTTATTGATCAATGACAGATGTATATTTATTTGCCGTCTTCAACTTCGGAAAGTTTTAAGAACTCTCTCAAAAGAATCATGTTGACAAATCAAGTTTATGTTGATGGATAACAAAGAAACTGTATATTTGTTATTATTTTTAACTGAATATTTGTTATTTACTTATTTATTTATTATAAGGAAGAAATAAATGTTTTTTTCCACTCAAGAGCCAAAACATTATGACCACCTATCACCTTTCACTTACTTCTGTGTGTGTTCCATCACACAGAGAAGTAAGTGAAAGAATGATACTTCAGACTCTCCAGCAGCAGTTACATACCACTTCCACCTGATCACGTGCCTTCCACGTCATCCAGGCGAGTTCATTGCAAAATGTAGGAGTGATCATAATGTTTTGCTCTTGAGTGTAAATTAATTTCTATACAAACCACTAATTAGAAAGAATGTTTATTAAAAAAAACACGAATTTCGGAATTAAACAATTTAAAATGATAAATCTATTTACAAAAATATTATAGCTATATATTTTATAATATAACATGTTAGATAAATATTTTGTCTATCGAATCATTAATGTTTTAAAAATTTGTTACAATTTTTATAACATTAGAAAAGTGTCGCAATTGCTTTTATTGTTGATGACAGTTTCCAATTTGCCTAAATGATAATACATTAAAAGTATGGTAAAAATTAGGATTTCGTTAATTTACCTATACGCTAAGATAATTTTACTAAAATTAATCGATTTTTTAAAAATAAAAAAAAATAACAGTGCGCTCAAATAATCCGTGGTTTTTTTTTTTTTCTCACTACCCCGTATTACAGTCATTGGTTTGGAAGTAACTAAAATTAATTACCCTACACATTTTGTTTGTGTTATTTTATAAATTATCATTAAAGATTAAAATGTTAGCCATAAAATTTCTTTTATTATCGTAAAATTTCAAGAAATAAGACAATAAATTAAGATAAAATAGGGAATAAATTTAGATAATTTTTTTTTTTTTAGCACGAAATATTTTATTAGTAAATAAAAGTTGTTAGCATCTTCTTAAAAATACATTAATAATCCTTTATTCTTCATTAAAGTAATCATTTTACTTCTTTCGAGGAATAAAATTATAAATATAAAAAAGAGAAAATGCTTTTATAAACGCAAAATAATATGATTTATTATTAAATATTCTATCACAGTAATTCTTAAAATTCTAATTTTATCATTGTAAAGTTTTAAAGTATTAAAGCCTTTGTTATTTTTATTATAATTTTTGTTTTATAGCACCAAACATTACTTTTTATTTTACTGTCGATAAATAACAAGAATAATTTATATTAAATAATTTAAAATAATAATAAATAAATTTTAAATAAACTATAATTAAAAATCAATTGAATTATTATTAAATTAAATGAATCGCAATGTGTTAACAATTAAATTAAATAAATACCATTAGTTATTGATTTCAAATAAAGTGTTTCCTGACATTTTAAATAATTGCTGTGAATATGAAATAAAGTGTTTTTTTTTTTTTTTTTTTTTTTTAGAAACTTATAATTCCTTTAAATGAAAACACTGTTATATACATAACTTAAGTGATGAAAAAATAAAATAACACTAAAAAATGCATTTGATGTTTAAATAAATTCAGGTTTCTTACTTTTTAATAATGCAATTCTTAGAAAACTTTTTGAAATTTATATTTAATAATTGTATGCAAGTGTTCATAGTATTATCTTCTTACAGTGCCCCCAAAATGGCGGACAGAACCTTCAGACAAATCTGTGGTAATGGGACAACCTGTCATGTTCGATTGTCAAGCTAATGGATATCCGATCCCGTTATACGCTGGAAAAAAATCATCAGGTATACCTCATTTTTAAATTATAAATTAGTAAAGAAAATTTAATTAATGCATTTTATAAACAGTTAACATAGATGTGACTGATGGTAAAAAAACTGTATTAAAAGTGAGCTTTTATTAAATTGGCATTTGATTAAAATTTGAATTATAATTTACGATGTGTTTATTATGTGCAAAAATTAGGATACTTTATTATCGGTAATTATTATACTGATATTCGGTATTCATAAATAATTTTATTGAATTAATAATATAAAAGGGAATAATATGTAGTAAAATTTTTAGGTAAGTTGTTTTAAAATAAAATATCGTTTTGTTTATGTAGAAGCTTTCCCAGTTTTCAACTTTAGGTAACTAATATTACTTTTTCTGATGATTAAATTTAAAAAAATATTATTTAAATTAAATATACAAAAATAAATTTTATGATGATTATTATTATTTATTTTTATTTATTTATTGATTTTTTGCATGTTTATGAATTAAGGTACTTCTTCGGAAGAAAAATATCTGCTATTTTTTTTTTTTTGTTTTTAGTTGTATGATTCAAAACTTTCTTCAATGATACTTTACATAGACTTAAATTACTTTAAAAAATAGTATTAAAAATTATATTCTGAGTATTAGTGCTTTGATTATTTCATATTGTGAGTCCAATTATGACATTTTGTATTAGAAATCAAATGTAACTGGTTCATGAATTTTTGCTGAATGAGTCACAGATTCTGAAATTGACCATTGACATTGATTCTGAAAATGCCATTGACAGATAGAACGCCTAGCCTGACTCGTAACTCAGTGATGACGTGGCAGACAGTTGAAATTCGAATCAGTTGGGGATGTCTGTTGCAGTTACAACTTTAAGAAACGAGGCGATTTTGGTAAAGTCATACATCTTAAACGTCCCACGTCTTGGCGAATCACAAATTCGAATATTCCATTATAGAACGCCTAGCCTGACTCGTGACTCAGTGATAACGTGGAAAGGGTTGAAATTTGAATCAGTTGATGATATCTGTTGCAATTATTGCTTTAAGAAATAAGGCGATTTTGATAACGTGTGTAAAAGAATCTTAAATCGATAATCAGGCTGACTGGTGAGAAAATTTATCCAGGTATACTTCCATATGATAAACTAATGCCGGATAATTAACTCTAAAAGTTCACAAGGAAGATATATTTTCTTAACATCCATGAACGGAAATTTCTTGGAACATGTAAATGGAACAAAGAGGCCCGTCGATGTTGAACAACAAAAAAGGAACACTTTAAACAACAGACAGATGGAATATAGCAGCACTGCACAACATGCTCTCGCTTCTTTGTAATGTGCCATTATATATCCATCCCATACTAACACAGCAATTTCATTGAGTTGGAATGGTTGCATGAATGTTTTCTAGTTTCCACGGTATGTAACATACACTCAAGAGCCAAAACATTATGACCACCCCTACATTTTGCAATGAACTCGCCTGGATGACGTGGAAGGCATGTGATCAGGTGGAAGTGGTATTTAACTGATATTAACCCTGCCAAGGCGGGTTGAAGCTGTGTTGCGCGCCAAAGGTGGGCCAACTCGTTATTGACAGGTGATCATAATGTTTTGGCTCTTGAGTGTAAATATGTGCTATATGTGGTGGATATCTTTAGATTGCTTTTCTTTCATACTATCATGGGTAAATGCAGTAGACCTCGTGAGGATAGACGAGCTAAATTTTAAATCAGTAAAATTTTACTAAATTAGCAGTGAATGATAACAGTTCAAGTGCTAAACATTAAATTCATTATTTCACATATATCAATTGCGAACAATAAAGCAGTAAATCATCTTTTGATAGTCAGTGAAACAGTTAATGCTTTGTTTTATAACGTTATATTCCGTATATTACCTTTTAAAATGTAATAAGATAAAAAAATATACATATATATATTGTTAAGGACAAGATGCATTTATAACATTTTTTTAAAAATAATATAAGTTTCATTTAAATTACGAAGAAAATGTTATTTAGGATAAACTTTAAATGAAATTTAACTATCTAGTTAAAAGTTTTTAAACATGGGCTGATTAAAATACTAGTAAATTATAAGTTTTTCCTTCTTCATTGGCGCAACAGTCCCATAGTGGAACAGTCCCCACAGATTTCCAGACGGTCGAGGTTTCCTTTTTACGAAGTAGAGTTGTCAAGTTTACGCCCAATGCTCTACAGTAATATTAGACCGGAACCTACTGTTTAAAGTGAATTCCGAATCACTACAAATATCCATGGCACCGCAGGGGACTCGAATCAGAAACCTATTGCACCGAGCATCAGAGAAATTAAAAATGTTAATTAGTTATAAAGTAACTATTTGGATGCTCATAGAATAGGTTTATCATAATAGTCGAGGTATAAATGCTAAATGATTAGAATTGAATTTGACATAATATTTAATTTGATATAAATTTTAAAAACAACTTAAATTAAAATTAATTAAAAAATAAACATGCTTATTAAGGAACTTTTAATTCTATGAAGTTAATTCTAGAATTAATTCTTATTTAAATTTTAAGAAACTAAAAACTGATAATTTTTTAGTTCCTTAATTAAATTGTATTTCGAAAAAGAGTCCAGATATGTTAAAAATAATTTAATGTGTATGTTTGCGTATAAAATACTGATGCAACATAAATGATAATGTTTAAACCACTATATTTTATTAAACGAATGGTAATAGTTATCATATCTACTTATAAAATAATTTTTGTAGAGAATGAATTTAACAAAAATAAAATTGACGTTTGTATTTCAAATGGATGTCTTTAACTTATTTAGTTTATTTTAATTTTTAATATTTTTGCATTTATATTAATATCGCTCAATAACTTTTGCAATGGAGCAAAAATAATACGATTATTTCCTAAGTAATTACAATAAGTAGGTAAATAGTTTACCGGCGTACATTTTTTATTAATGGAAACATTTTTGTTCATATAAAATTAAATATCTATATGGAACATAGAAATAAAAGATTTATACAAATAAAAAGAAGTTATTTTCCATAAAGGTTTCGTTCTTTTTATAAGGAAAATATATTAACCAAAGAAACAATGTACTAATTCATTTAAGAAGGAGAAAATTATTTTAGCATACATTTATTACTTAAAGGATAGTAAGAATAGATGGAAATTAAAGTTATGATATATTCATTAAAGTTTTTATCTAAAAAGTTACATTTTATATTATTATGTATAAAATGTAAATATTTTTGCAGAAACAATTATAAGGCCAAATATTACCCAGAAAATATAAATATATTGAATTTATAAAAAATTTATATGACTGTAATGTCATGGCCTATATTAGACTTATAACGGCTTCAAGAAGAGGGCCACTTTCAGATTCATGGGAACAGTGTAATTTTATATTGGTTAAGTTACAAAAAAAAAATGAGAAAACATTGCTCTCGTCAGGTTTTTTTATGTCGGAGATTTTCGATTCTCTTGTCTATGACGAATCTGCAGGGCCCGGACTATGGCAGACCTTAATTATCACACGGCGGGATATGCGAAACCAAGAGGGGCTCATTTATAAGCAGAAGGAATCTTTGGCCTGTTCAGTCACTTTCAAGAAAAAGAAAATAAACACTTCTTGTCTATTTATTCGTCGAAGTACATTCTATTTTTTTCTTCTCCAAAACCATCCCTTCAGAAAATCCGTTCAGGGAGAGGTTTCAGCTTCTCTCACTTCTCATTGCAATTAACACTTCCTCAGCCCATGGCCTATCACCAATTACTATGTACCAACTGAACACGTAGTTTATATCCCGTCTGTAATTGTTTACGGGATATATATAAGGTCGACCTGTGAAGGTCGAACAGACAATCGTTAATTCCATGATGTATCATTATCCCTGACACTGATTATCTGTTGTGAGACTTGAGTGACAGGTTGTTCTCATTAGTACAAAACACTAATTGAATGTAATATAAATATCCAGGATACTGCTTATCTGCTGCCAGATTGGATTTCCCTGGGAACAGAAATACTATATCTTCGCTCGTGGGAAAAATACTATAATAACCTTGAAAGGAATACAAGTAATTTCTTGTACGTTAGGACTAAATGAGGAATTACTTATAAGAGTGAAACTAATTAAATACCGAAATTTATTTTAATCTCAATATTTATGACTTTCTAGTTTACGTTTTCATAAAATAAACTCAAATATTTAAGTACAAATTATTTAAAAATGGCTGAATATTATTTATAATTAAGGACAGTTAAGGATCGCAGAAGAAATCACAATATTAAAATACCATCGGAGATTATATATGCACGTTATTTTTAAATTTTAAAATTAACCTTTCGGGTGTCTGATAAGTACAGGGATACAAATAATATCTGGAGCATTAGAACGAAATGAGCAACTATTAGTGGTGAACCCAATTAGATATCGAAAACTCTTTCCCCCTATAATAATCATTCAGAAACGATTACTACGTCTCGGCGTATAATTGGCTTGCCGAATCTAATTAACATTCAAATTGCTTTGCGAAAAGGCGTTAAGTAGCAGCAGGCGGAGGGAGTGTGGGCGAAAAAAAGAATCGACAGAAGTAAAAACATAAAAGAAGAACTACTCTCTTTGCACTTCCGAATTATAAAACCCAGATAGAAACAGTGGTTGGGAAGTTATCCCCGAATGACTTTCGCACTTTTAGTTGATGAAAATAACTTTTATGGTCTGGAGCAAACCGACTGTTTAACTTGATCGCGTGCAGTTGTTGAGTAATTATATTTTCGCGCAAGTTTAACACACAAATTAGCGTGGGCTTTGTACCATCACCGGAAACCATTAGAAGACTTTTGTTTATTACCCCAGCCTAACGCTTAGCAGTCGATGGGCTTTATCAATTTAAAATTTATTATCAAGCCTCTCCCCCCTTCCATCCTTGCTGTGATCTATTAAATCTCTTTGTGATGTTAATGATCTCACAGATGGTAGATGTTCCACGGGCATTGAGTGTGATGTCCTTCTACGGATGGGTGGGTAAGCAGATAATTCATGTAGATGTTTGTAATATAGTGGTAATTACTGTATGATAATTCTTTTATGCTGATGAAGCAATATAGTCAGCATTTCATATTGCATACCATGCTCTAAGAAAATTCCTATAGATTACATAGGAAAGCCCAACGTCAACATTTATAATTATGTAAAATGTAATTACTTTTCACTGCTTCCTGAACCTAATGCATATCGTAATTTTTGAAACATAAAGGTGTTTACCTTTTATGAATAGCAAATTTATGAGCGCAAAATAGCCTTATGAATTTAAAATTCAAACAACAGTAAAGCGATTTTGTAAGTAATGACAGTAATTAATATAAAATTCTGTACATAATATTAAATTTTAATGATTTGTGATGAGATAAATAATTTCATATCTAGCTGTATTTATTCATTACCGTCTCTATGTTGATGTTATTATAACACATAATTAAATCGCATTAACCATATTAATGAAAACATTTGAAATAAATGTAAGATATGATATTCTTGGATTATAACTCAGAGTCTATGTTAAGAATATCAATGTGTGGATTGAATTAATCAGAAATTATGTCATCATTTACATTTGTTGATAGCAAAAGAGATTGATGTCAATAGTATATGTAAATACGAAAAGGCACAACATACAATGTCCCATTATGTAATTATCAAAATTATAAGAACAACAGTTTAATTGCACCAGTAATATTATATTTAAAAATATTCTAATCAGAGAGTTTTATATTTTTTTTGTATTTTAACTGTTATGAAAGCTACAGAATTTCGTATGAGGCTAACTGTTTTGTAACTTATATGTAATTTTCTTTCAATTATCGAATAGTGAAGATGTGACTTTTTCTTGAGGAACGTAATGCCTGTGTTATTGATAAGCAGCCGCTTTTGAAGTAGATATCTAAAAAGTATGATTCTTTTGAATTAATTTAATATTAATAGTAGCATTAATAACTTAAATTATTTCGTAATTACATCCGACTTTGTTAATAATGCTTCGAGGCTGAGTCCAAAGATTTCAATTTAAGGACGAAGAAATTAGGGTAGCAAAAAAGTTAAGAACGTCCAATTTAAAATATTAATGCATTCATCAACTCGAGAAACAAATTACAACATAAATAAATCTCCCTGAAAAAATATTAAAACTTTATTGAAAAAAAACGTCATCGAATAAAATGCGAACATTTTTCTATGTTACTTGTGTTTTTAATTTTATATTTATTTTTCTATTGTTTTTTGAAATTGAGTTTATTATTTTTTTTTCAAATTCAAATTAAATTTTTTAATCATTTCATGTTTCAACTTTTTAAAATTATTTTTAATATTTAATATATTTATATCTACATGTTAAAGAAGTAATGAATGAATTCAAATATATAATAGTTTCTTAAACATGATTTATTTAATGCTTATTTTAAAAACCTAATTAAATTTGCTTTATGAGTTTTCAATACTGCGTCAATGATTAAAATAGTTTTGTGTTTTAACTTTAAAAGCTTATTATCAGAGGGAATTTTCTTATTCAAATATTGAATAAATAACTACATCATCATTATCTTAAAATGCTTATTACTTCATGAATAAAGGAATAAGTTTTTATTCTTTTGTAGGAAGATTGCTTTTAATTCCATATAATAAAAAAAAATGTTAAAGATTCATTCCTGAATGTTTTTAAAAAATATTTTCGGTTTGTATTCTTAATAACGATATATTTTATTTTTATTCAAAAATGTATTTGTTTGTTGCAAGTAATTTTTTAAAGATTAAAATGAAATAAAATAACTAAATAAAATTCGATAGATTTATTTTTGAAGAAGTAAACAAGTTCTTATTTTTAATTAAAATGCTTTCATAAAAATAAGTCACTATTTAATAGAGTTATAAAGAGGTAGAATCGATTTAATTCATCCGAAATATTTAAAGAAATTTTATCAAGATTTGAAAATTAAGAAAATTTGGAAAAATACACATTAATATAATGCAATTGAATAACGATTAAAAAAATGTCAAATTAATGGTGAAAAAAAATTTAAAGCGTAACAAAATAGCGAAAATATCTGATACAGATTTAATATTATTATATTATTTAAACATTTTACTAATATTTTTTAATAAACATAATTTTGAAGTAGATTTTTTTTATGACACTTTGCATAGAATATTTTTTTTTTCCAAGAAACACACTTTCAAGAACTTTTAATTTCCCCAAAATGTTTAGCTATATAAATATAATGAAAATAAATAAAAAAATCGATGTATATTGAGTTAATTATATGTCGTATTGAATTTTTAAAATAGTTGGATGCTATTTCCTACACATGTAAGTTACCTGTAGAAAAGATTAATTCAGTAACATATGTAACAGATGTTCGGTAACAGATGTAAACATAATCGTTATTTAATTACACTTGTAGTGTGCAGATTGGGCAACCAGATTGTAGCTATGTGTGGTTGGGTGGCGACACTTGAGGAACAGGTTGGAGAAGCTTTACTCACTCAAAGTTTTATTTGCATATGCACAAATAACATATACATATAATTATAAAATACAATATTTAACACATTTAAAGATATATAACTATAGATTCGTAGAAGAGTTCCATTTCTAAGCTGAAAACCCGATACTCAACTGCGCGCAGGATGCGTGTGGTTGAGTATGGATGCTCCACCTCCATGGGAGAGGAATCTCCTCTTCCTTTTTCTCATCTTCCTCTTCTTGTAGGCCAACTGACCATTTCTTCTGAACCCAAATGAGGCGATCTTGCTAGTGCGTAGGAGGAATCAGGGTCACACTTATCTTTTAAAGCTTGCTTATCATTTTTTAGACACTTTGTATGCTGATAATAATTAAGAATTAATCGGTTTATCTGATTATTGCCTGAATGCCTTAAAACATAAAGAGTTCAGGTGGACTTTCACGAGAAATTGAACCATATTTTGATAAGGGAAATTATCCGAAATGAACCTCAACTGTAACAGCTAAGTGCATTTGTCTTTATATATTACAGGTACATAAAACATTTTATTTTTAATATCATAAGCTCTAAGAAATATTCAATAAATATGCAGTCCAAATCTGAATCTCATCAAGGTTTTTTTGGTTGTTGAATAAAAATTCAGAATCCTCAAAACAATTTCGAAATCCACATAAAAATAATCTTAAAGCACGAACTCACTCTCAACTCAAATGCATCTTAAATGCTGATTAATATTTCCTCGTAATTGAGCAGACACAGAACTATTTAGACGCAATATTTCCAAGCTCAAGCACCATTAAGTTTTGAAATGGAATTAAATTATCAAACTCACTTGCTTTCCAATTAATATGTGGCATACGAATGTGACGTCTCTTTGAAAAATTCTTCTCCCTAATAAACCCTTGCGAGAATTCGTTAAATTATTCATAAAGCATTCCATTTCTAATTATTGATCGCGGCAAACGCTTTCTTACCTCATTAACTGGTCTCTACGGTTAATTATGAAATTGCGTGATAAACACGGTTTTGTGTATGATGCGAAAGTTGGGACACTGTCGAAATCCGTTAAACCTTTTGAAGGTTTAACATGATTATTCCTTGCAAACTAATCAGTAATTAGAGTGCTTTTTGATTATAATTGAACCTCGACAGGAGAAAATATTGCTCTCGCTTGCTTGTTCTCTTCGAAAGTTTGTGTAAAATGAACCAGATGTGTTCCAAGTTAAACTAAATTGCCTTTGTAGGAAAAAAAAAAAGTAATTATTTTTATGTAATTGCATTTAAGTAATCAATAATGTAGAGACAAAAAGGTTAAACAGCATAAAAAAAAATAAATCTCTTGTCTTGATGGTATTCAACCATCAAGACCTGAGCTTGTTAACTTACGAGGTTTACTGGTGAATATTGCGATGCGGAATCAATAATTTATCATGATTAGTGTTTTAATTTGGGTAATTAAGAAATTTTTATGCTTTATAACATTTTTCTTATGTAAATTGTAAATTTTTTTTACCACTATGCTTGATGGAAGTGGGGGTGCAAAAGGGTAAATATTATAATATGGATTTTTAAGTGGAAACCAATATATTGGATTTTATATTAAAGGTAATTAAAAACCTTTTATGCTGTAACTATAATATTTTCTTTTATAGATAACTGGTAAATGTTATTTCAAATAGGGTATGATTCGAAAGTTGGGACTCTGTCGAAATCCGTTAAACCTTTTGAAAGTTTAACATGATTATTCCTTGCAAACTAATCAGTAATTAGAGTGCTTTTTGATTATAATTGAAGCACGGCCAGACAAAATATTGCTCTTGCTCATTTCTTCTAGTGGAATTTAGTCTAAAATGAATCAGATGTGTTCTAAGTTGCAAACTAAATTTCATTTTGTAAATATAAAAAAAGTAATTATGTTTATGTAATTGCATTTAAATAATCAATAATGTAGAGACAAAAAGGTTAAATAGCATAAAAAAATAAATTACCTTCAAGGCAAGAGCTTGTTAACTTATGAAGTTTACTGGTGAATATTACACTATGGAATCAATAATTCCTCATAAAATTTTTAAATTTTGGGTAATTAAAGAAACTTTTTATGCTTTATAATATTTTATTTATGTTACCTATCATAAATTATTTTTTGTACCACTGTGCTTGATGGAAAGTAGGGACGTTAGTGTATACTATAATATGGATTCAGATAGTAATCAATATATTGGCTTTTATATTAAAGGTAATTAAAAACCTTTTATGCTATAACTATAATAATTTCCTTTTATAGATAACGGGTAAAACGTGTTATTTAAATATTTGTGTGTGATACGAAAGTTGGGACACTGTCGAAATCCGTTAAACCTTTTGAAGTTTAACATGATTATTCCTTACAAACTAATCAGTAATTAGACTGCTTTTTGATTGTAATTGAATCTCGACAAACGAGCATTGAGAAAATATTGCTCTCACCTGTTTCTTGTCTCTGAATTTTATGTAAAATGTAAAAAAAAAAAAAAAAAGTAATTATTTTTATGTGATTACATTTACGTAATCAATAATGTAGAAACAAAAAAGGTTAAATGACATAAAAAATAAATGACCATCAAGACAAGAGCTTGCTGGTGTAATATCACAATATGGAATTCAGTTGTGATCAATAATTAATCATAAAAGTTTTTTTATATTTTGGGTAATTAAGAAACTTTTATGCTTCACAATTTTTTATGTAGCAAATCGTAAAATTTTATTTGCACAACAATGCTTGATGCGAAATTGGGGGATATTATGGTATATTATAGTATGGATTCAAGTGGGAATCAAAATATAGGCTTTTAAATTAATGGCAATTAAAAATTGTTTATGTTATAACTATAATATTTTCCTTTTATAGATAAACGGGTAAAGCATGTTATTTAAATATTTGTGTAAGATGCGAATTTTGGGGCACTATCAAAATCCATTAAACATTTCGTTATTTTAACAAGATTATTACTTACAAATAAATCAATGATTCGAATAATTCTTGATTATAATTGAACCAAGCGAGCATTGAGAAAATATTACTTGCCTGTTTCCTCGAAATTTTACGTAAAGTAAACATATGTTCAGGATGAATTATTGATTTTCTGAGAAATATACCTATTTTCATGTAATTGCATTTAAGTAATCAATAATAATGCAGAAAAAAGATTAAACAGCATACCAATTGAATTACTATCAAGACAAGATCACAATGTCGATTTACGAGGTTTCTGGCTTTTTAATGAATATTATGGTAAAGCTTCAAGTAGGAATAAATAAATCTTCTACTAGGTTTTATTTAGAGATTTAACTATGATTTCCTAGGAAAATGATAAAATATTTCATTTTGACTGCAACTCTGATTTTTTATGTGCAATTTCGAATTTAAGTAGAACCTCAATTAGAAGTAATATTTATATTGGAACAGCGGATATTGGTTGGTTTCAAATTTCAAGTACTTTGACCTTAATTCGTTCATAGATATATTTTCGCAGATAGCAATTTCATCAATGCTGTAAAGAACTATGAGGAAAGGAGATTCAGCTACATTATATACACAATTTGCTATGTACTTTAAAGGCTACCAAGGTAGTTTCTGGAAGAGTTCACACCGTCTTTACCATCTCATCAGAACCCAACAGAAAGATCTACAGACTTAACATGCTATTCCCAACGTATGAGAACTTTTGATTCGGCTTCCCTTGTTGGATTTTGAAATAAACTCATTGAATTCAGAAATGCACAACACTATTTACGATGCCATTCCCGATTGTTATGGATATTATGTATATACTAACTGTGAAATTGTATACATAGCACTTTCTTGTACAACAGTTAATATAAAAATAGAAATAAATATTACAGGTTTTTTTACGCACTTTACCACTAGGCTCTATTGCAGGTCCTATGGTAGCGTGCTCTGTTGAATTTAATGACATCTCGAATCTGCTGGTACTTCCCGTTGCAGTAAATATTTCTGAACCAACAAGACTCGATTGAATTAAATTTGTATACAAGCTTTTTTTCTCATCTCCAGTCTAGATGCCTAATTTATACATTCGGATTCTCTCCCCCATAAAAATACCCCTCCAATACCATTCCTTAGTGATATATGCATAACTAGAGTGGGAGACCAATAACATATTAATAATGAACAGATAATTTATTACAAATTACACTAGTACATATATAGTACTTCCTGTATTGTAATATTACAATACAGGATTGTAAATGCTTTCCAGACGCTGTAGCATACACGTCAAACTCAAAAAATGAAAGGACACGACGTAAGTGAATGGTGGTTTATGAATCCAGTACATCAACAAAAGTATCGTGGTAAACGTATGCAAAGGAATTGTGTACTACGTCGAAGGAAATGCTCAAATCAATAATGTTAACTAGAAATCAAATGGATTTTTTATTAGTTTGCAAAATCCCCGGACTTGTCTACGACTTCCCAATAACCTTGCATGCAGTATTTTCTTTACAAATATTATTGGAAATGTTCTACGCCAGTATCTTGATCTTGATATTTCTTCCAGAAGGAGCAATCATTGCATAATAGATATCAATAATGGCGATCGAAGATGGCAATACTTCGGATCTCAAATGGGTAGTCTAAGTGGCTACGGAAACATTAAAACTGAAATGCAAAAAGTTTATGACTGGGATTACATGTTATCAGATATATTCCTGGTATAAAAGATTGGTGGCTCTTTAATTATACTTCAGCTCTATACATGCGAATAATGGCCCATCGTACTAGTGTGGGAAATCAAGAGTTTCAGTGTGGTAGGTCAAAGCGTTCGTGCCTGTGTTATTCCATCTACCACACATGAAAACTTTTCGGACATGTGATTGCTAGGTGAATTCGAATCATTTTTGTGTACCCTAACCATCCTAGATATATGTAAACCTGACACTGAAAACATCCGTATATAACATATTGTTAGTAAGTTGAGTGGTAGAAAAATAGATATAAAATTAATCATTCACATGTAATCAATTCGAATGTGTTGGTATGACTACAACAATGTTAACTAACACTGTATTTTCTTCACAATACCCACGTTTAGCTCCGATTTGAAAAATTTTTTTTAATGGGATTACATATGGAATTGCTTTCTTCTAGAATTTTCCTGAATAATCTAAATTTTTCAGCCTTGTTCATTATTTTTCAAAACAAACCTAGATAAGTCATATTTGAGCTTTAAAATTAATTATGTGATACTTATTATATCTTAAGAGTTGTAAGTATATGATCAGCATACCGAATTATTCATCGACTTACGTATTTATAAAAAAGCATTTATATTTACATGATTAGACATTTATGTTCATTAAGTTCCATTTTATCAACTACTTCAAAATGTGATTACATCATTCAGTGATTGCGGTTCACATTTTATCCAAATTGTGAAAATCAAATCGAATGAAAAATACAACTTTTCTATGTTTCTTTTCAGAGGGGCTCAAAGACTCAGTTTCAAGTGATCATTAGCAACGAAAACGTTCAAATCTTGGAAAATGGTTCCTTGATCATCAAAGAGGCTTCCAAAGAGGACAGCGGGCATTACATGTGCCAGGCCACTAATGATGTCGGATCTGGACTCAGTACTGTTGTGTACCTCAAAGTACACGGTATGTATACTTGATTTGATCTTTTCGCTAAATGCATGGCTTATTTATTCGTTCTTTCTTTTGTGCCATATAAAAGAGACTCGCTCTAAAAGTATGCACTTTGCAATACTGGAAAGGATCTGTATGATTGTCTTTTTGTTCGCTGACAAAATTTCGCTTACTCCCTCATGCTAATAGAGTGTGCATAAGAATGGCTTAATTGGTATTGGAAAAGAGTTTTTTGGGATTGTTTGTTTATTTATCTTTTTAAAAATGAATAATGATAAATTCTATCGTTTTTATTTTATGCAATGACAAAATTTCAAATACATTCAACTTAAAATAGATAATAATTCAGCTGAAAATATTTAGTTTAAATATGCATATAACAAACCGAAATATAAAATGTTGCACAATATTGTTATTAAACTTTTTTTTTAACGACCATACTTTTCTTACAGTTAACGATATGGATAACAAGCATAATTTAAAGAGAACAATTTTTAACTAGAAGAATTCTATTGACTCAATTAATTATTATGAAAATAAAATAATATTCAGAAATTGAAATATATTCAAATATGTATATTCGAATATTCAATATTGTATATTAAAAATATGTATATTCGAATATTCAATATTGTATATTCAATATATGTATCTTGAATATTCAAACATGTATCAAAAATATATATTCAAGTATTCAATATTGAAAATAATATTCAGATATTGATAAATCTTGATATACTGTTAAAAGTATTGTTTTAAAAATACAAAAAATAATATGCTTTTTGATATATATTATTATAAAATTATTTCTCTGAAATTGTTTTATGTGATATTGTAAACAAAGCCTTTATAGAATTTTAATGAAGCTTTTGTGAAATGTTGAGATTTCGTTTTGGAATTGTTTGTTTATTAATATTTTTAAAAAGGAATAATGATAAATCTCTCTTTTTTTCATTTTATGCAATGACAAAATCGAAATATATTCAACTTAGTTGAAAATATTTAGTTTAAAAATGTATATAACAAACCGGAATATAAAACGTTGTCCAATATTGTTATTAAACGTTTTTTAATGACGATGCTTCTGTTATAGTTAAAAATATGCATAACAAGCAGAATTTCAAGAGGACAATTAACTAGATTAATTATAGTAATTATTGCGGAAATAAATTGAAGAAAATATTTTAAATAGTTTCAAAAGTATATGGGAATGAAATTTCAAATAATATGCATTTGAATATACATTATTATAAAATTATTTGTCTGAAATTTATTTTATCTGATATGATGGTATTGTACGAAAAGGATTTCTAAGAATTTTAATGAAGCTTTTTGTGAAATATTGATATTAGTAAATGTAGTAAAATAGTAAATATAAATTAATTGTTTAGTGTAGAATAATATAGAATTGTAATGTTTAAAATATTTTACTCGAATGTAATTTTTTTCCTATATTTCGATTTTTTTTTTTTAATTAAATGGCTCAATGCATTTTAATGTTACCATTTTCTATATATATATTTTAACAATCATTTTAATTTGTTAAAATATACTACAATATCAGAAGAAGAATATAAATAGTCAGCTGAGAAATGTTAAGATATTGCTTTATATTTTAATATATTTTAGGAATTAAGATATTACACAATAAAAAATGTAATAATAATTTTAGTATTTGTTTAATGACAAATTATAGTATATAAGTAAAAAAGAAAATAATAAGCATTGTAGCACTTTTTCCACATGAAGAGCTACAGCAGAGGAGAAGAATGTATATTTTTTAAGTACATAATAGCAATCCATCAATCAAATTTGACAGCAGATAAGCAGTGTTGTGGATAATCATATTACATGCAATTAGTGTTTTGTACAAATGAGAACATGTCACATTAATGTGTACTAATCACATTTGTACAAATTAATGAACATTTTGTACTAATCACAACAACCTGTCACTCAAATTTTATAGCAAATATTGGCCAATTGTGGGGCCATCACTAGTCGAAACAATTAGAGATATATTGACTACAATGTGAGTTGTTGTATCGTGATTGGTGATAGACCAGAAGTGAGGGAAGCTGACCCCACCCCCTTCTTGACGGATTTTCATAAAGGAGGGTTTTGAAAAGAAAAGAAAGAAAGTTCTGCGACGAATCGACTAGAAGTGTTGCTTTTCTTCTTTTTTTCTCAAGTGACTGAATAGGCCGGAGTTTTTGCCTGTTTTCAAAGTGAGCCGCTCTTGGTTCCATGTATCATGCCGTGTGATAATTAATTATTTTATTATTATTTTAATTAGTCTACCGCAGATCAATTAAAATAGATACTGTTAAAATAGACTCGAGAACTCTGAAAATATCCGTCCTTGGAGTGAATTGCACTTATGTATCTAATTTATATCTTTAATTTTTCATTTCATTTGAAATAGTGTTCTGGATATATAAGTAATGCTTCTAAATAAAATTTAAAAGTGTTCCTATAAACCTGAAAGTGTCCCTCTTCTTGAGGCCGGTATAGGGTTAGCATAGGCAGACACGTTACAGCATGTTTGTTTAGGTAATAAAATTATAAATTCCACCAAAATGACAGCAAATTTTAGTGAAATAAAATGCATTACATGAGGTCACTGATGTAAGCAGAAAAAATTTCATCAGATAAGAAGTATCTTAATCTCATTTTTAATATTCCCTTTAAACTATTTGGAAAACTTTTAAAAATTACAGATAATATTTCCATCTCGATCGATCCACTAACATAAAGAGTATCAAGAATTACGGAAAATGAGAGGGTTTTGCCCTTTTCAAACAAGAAAATTCCTCCATAAGCATGTATGTCTGAGTCATTTAATATAATGATCAACTGATAATGATGATTAGGGACCGAAATCTACATCTTTTTATGAATATTTTCACTGATAGAAGAGAGTTTTTGTAAGAACATTTTTGAGAATAAATAGTTCAAAAGTTGAGGTCAAAATGACCCCCTTTACCTTATTTACTAACGTCAAAAAAATATGTGTATAGTTAAAACATAAAAAATTATTTAATTAAAAGTTATAGAAAGTTTTAGTTTGTGATATGATACGGATATTATGAAGATTACCAAAAGCTTCAGATTTTAACATTAATACCAATCAAAAAAATAAAATATTAAAACAGAAAATAAGCCCTGAAGACATGATCTCGAAAAAAAAAAAAAAAATGTAGAAATATAGGTCACCTATGAAAAAAGAGAGAGAGAGAGAGGGAAAAACTTTTTTTTTTTTTTTGTTTTTAAGTTTTCCACCCTGCTGGTTTGTTCTAGCCTATTCATTACTCAAGGAGCTTGGAGCTTATGGAGCATCTTTTATGATGGAAAATACCTGAAAAAGAATTAGTCTTCTTGTTTCTTAGCGGTAGAGTGGTATTTTTTTTCCTTGTACTTTTTCATGAAAGGGATTTAAAAATATAAAACAAAAGGATAACCTGCATTCTCTAACACCGCCTCCACCAAAATTTAAAACAGTTTTTTTATTCAGTTTACCCCTTTGTAGTAAAATACGATAAGCAACTGGGCTGTTATTTTGATAAATAAATATATTATCGACATTTAAGAAAAAATAGGCACTTTAATGAATAAAAAATTAAGCCAAGAAATAACAGAGTAAGCAAAAAATTATTACTTATAATAAAAGATGTTTAAGATTTTCAAAGTTTTTTAATCGTAGTGTAAGAATATGATTTATCACGGTAGTATAAAATATAAAAATTTAACCTTAGTTTGGCCCCAACATAAAATTCTACTGTAATTATTTATTATTGGAAAAAAAATATATATTTGCATTACACATAGTAATTAAGATTTGAAAATCCATAAAGTACTCGTTTTTTCTTATATCATATTTTTTATGGTATAAACTTAAAAGTGGAGTGTGTGTTTAAATAGGTACAGGTTCAACTCTCTACAGTCATATTAGACCGGGATTCCGAACTACTACAAGCATCCATGACATAGCCGGAAGGCGAACTTGAAACTTGTGGTACCGTACAATAGAGGTCAAAGGATGTTGCAAGGAGAGAGAGTTCCTATTAAGATCATACATTAGTGAAATTTGTGACACAAATGTACAAAAAGTACTTTTCCATCTTTGGTCTAGTTTTTCGCTATACTGTAATTTTTGCACACTTTATGCTAATTAGAAGTGGTCCTGCAGTTTAAAATGAATTCCAAGCCACTAACAATCGTCCATATCAAGATTTGAACCTGAAGGGTGTGGTGCCAAATCGCTAGCCAATTGGCCATGATGCCGCTAATGTCTTTCGAGAAACAGGTTGAGGGTTCGATACACGTTCATACATTAGAAATCATCTATTCACAAACTCATTTGCAAAAGGCTTCACTCTCATCGAATTTGTTGCTTTGTTTCCCTAAAGGCTAATCAAAGTACTATAGAATAAATTCCAAAAAGACATTAATACATCAGTTTTTGTGCATTTAATCTATTTGGTTCCCATGTTAATAAGGATATTAGTATGATAAGTTGGAAGGATGAACACGTTTTTGTTACATATTAAATTAAGATTTATTCTGAATACCAGTAATTACTTTAATACCATTTAGTCAACTAGTAATTTTTAGAATCTATTAAGGCATTTAGTAAGAGTTTATCTTATTAATATTTTGGGAATGTTTTTATTTCCCAATTTACTAAATTGCATTATTATCTGCGTTTTTGCAAATCTTTTCAGAACAACACCTCTGATTTGCATGTCATACTGAAATGACCGAAAAACCGATAGTTGAGTATATTTTCTTTTTTAAATCTTAACTGGGTCTACTGATTTTTAAAAGTATAAATTCTCATTGGTTGGAAGTTCACTGCTGGATCAGAACTGCAATACATACAGAAATTGTGTGTTTTAATGGAAATGTCAACAACATAGTGGATAGTATGGGCTAACTGATCTTCAAATACGCGGCAACCCATGGTGGACCAATGTCTTCAGCCTACTGGCAGATTCCAAACATAAGATGTTTTCTTTCTACAGGGTATGGTTGCTATTCCTGTGCCAAATGATCTACAGTCATATTAATCGGGACCTACGGTTTTAAAGTGGATTCCGAACTACTACAAATATCCATGGCACAGCCGGTACTCGAACCAGAAACCTGTGGAACCGATTGCTAGTCACTCGATCATCAGGCACGGACTAAATGTTTACTAAATTATAAATATAACTATAAATTATGTCTTTACTATGTCTAAATTATAAAAATATATTAAACTAAATATTTAAGAAATCAAAATAATGAGAAATATATTTAGATTTCAATTATTAAATAAATTTATATTCGTAGTCTTCCCTTTAAAAACGAAGTAATTTCAACAATCTACTCTCATAATGAGTTCTGTTCATGAAAAAAAAATTTTTCTTGGAAAAATGTCCTTTCTTTCATTTTAGTGACAAATGAAACAGAGTATCAAAAATTTCATGAGCTTCACTCTTTTAATTCTTTATAATTAAAAAAATTTATATACATTAAATGATGCATCAGGATGATTAAACAGCAGTATTTAAAAAAATGAAAAATTATATTAAGATTTTTTTTAATCTTTTAAATTGCATTTAATTCTTGCTTTTGTCCTTCAAACTTGATCATTCATTAGCAAATTGCTTAGATTTAAAAACATTATCATTTAAATTCAGTGCCTTAAGAAAAAAAACTTTGCAATAGCTTTGAAAAAATAAAAATAAAAACATAGGGAAAAAAATTTTAAACATCAAAGAATATATTAAAATAATGACAATTAAAGCAATTAAAATCATATATTTTTTATAAACTTTGTATCAATTCTTTTTAATTTTAAAACAAAAAAAAAAAAGAATAATAATGATATAAGAATCTCGTTAATAAACTTAAAAATAGCATAGTTAAAACAGTAAAGAAATAGCTATAAGTAAAGTAAAAATATTAACTAAAAATATGAGCATGTCTTAAATTCTATCTACATACAATGTAGGAGAGCAGTAAAGCATAGCCTACGGGTTAAACTAATTATGTTAATAGTACAAAGAAACTGCTTACTTCATCTTAAAACTCTGCGATAGCAATTCCTGAAGGTATGTTTATGGATTACAATGAGTATTGATCAAAGATCCTGTTACCATAGAAACAGAAGTATTCAGTTGTTAAAATTATATCTTGCCTTTCCTTTTTTTTTTTTTTTTTAGTTGTAAAAAGCTAAATTTAGGACCAGTAATATTATTTTTAAACTTGCTTAAAATTCTTACTCACAGGAGTGTAACAGGTTTATTAAAAGTGCTTAAGCATTTAAAACTAATTATGCTGTTGTTGAAAATAATGCATGGACACAACTTAAAAACTCTAAAATATGTTTTATTAGAAAGAGCTGGATATTAATATATAGTAATATGATAAAGAATAGTTTTTAAATTTCCTGGAAAAAATCATGAAGTTGTACTTTGCAATAAAGCATTATTGATTGTATTAAAAATTTTCTATATATTAAGACTTTTGGAAAGTTATTTATTTATGAGACTTTGAGATAATAACTTTGCCAAATTAATGCTTAGATTTGAGATTATTTGTCTCTAGAAAGGCAGCAATTTAGCGTAAGTTAGAATCACCATGAGGTGGGGTACGCTACACCTTCATTTCACCGCCAACATATTTAGCAAATAAATACAGAGATATGGCATCTAGGAAGTTTGTGATCTTTCTCGATTTCAGCGCAAGGACATTCTAACCTGTGTATTCATTATGCACGTCTCAACAATAAGCACTAAGAGCCTGAATGGTCGAGTGTCTAGCTCTCTGGCACTCTGTTCAGCAGGCTTCGTGTTCAAGTCCGGCAGTGCCATGAATGTTTATAGTGGTTCGGAATCCACTTCAAGTCGTAGGTCCCTGTCTCGTATAACTGTAAGAGCGTCACGGAGCCCAGTCGAACTTATCTCTTATCCACATCATCACCAATTGTATAGGGGCAATTCAGCTCTAGGCACAGTGATGTGATATAGTATGGTTTGGTGTAATAGTAGTGTTGTTGTTTCTTATCCCACTTTGGCAGGCCAAGCCCACGAGCCCATACGTACTCATGATTGAAGGGGATGGAAGCAGCTTCTGTTCTGATGGAGCACCCGTAGGTAGAAGTCTGACTTCGGCTCCGTGACGCTCTTACAGTCATAGGAGACCGGGACCTACGGCTTAAAGTGGATTCCGAACCACTATAAACATCCATGGCACCACCGGGATTCGAACCCGAAACCTGTGGCACCGAGCACCAGAGCGCTAGACACTCGGCCATTCAGGTCCCAAATTTGTGAATGCCAACGGCACGCGGTGTTCCCAGGTGGTCACCCACGCAAGTACTGACCGCGTCCAATGATGCTTGACTTCGGTGATCTAACGAGAACCGGTATATTCATCATGGTACGGCCGTTGGCTACAAAGTAGTAGTAGTAGTAGCCATAAGCACTAGAGCATTCAGTTTGAGGTTTGCCACTGCCTTGCCTGGAGTGGTTGGCTTGGCCTGCTGTAGACTTGTCATTGATCATGACTACTTAGAGAGTCACGAACATGGAATATAACTGGCCGATACGGATATCTGCCCACTTTGCGACCATTTCATGCCCATGGTTGGAGAACACCTCAGCATATTCCCTACTGTCTTTAACTGTTTTTCTTTTTTCTGTTACTGACAATGCCTTTGGTGATTGTTTTTGTCTGTACAGCCCAGTACAGTTTATTTTGTATTGTACTGGGCTGCTCGTTGACTAATGACCGAGAGGTCGGAGAGGGGCATAAGTTAAAAAAAAAAAGTTTGTGGTTTGAATGTCGGCTCTGAATTCAACACTCACTAACCTGTTCTTTCTGCCCATATCTACAAAGTAGACAGTTTTAATTCGTTTTAAAATATTCCTATAAAAAAATCAAATACGTTTGTGAAATTAGCCTTAATTTTTTTGCTAATAAAACATTTGTTGTAATAAAACATGAACAAAAAACTGAAGACACGATAGCATAAAATTTAAATTGGGACAACTTTATTTGATTGTAGATTAGAATTTTAATAATTGTTATTTAGAACAAAAAAAAAAATATGCTAACGAAAATGAAACAGTGGGGAAATTAGTGCATAAGGTTGCTTTTGCACTGATTATGATTTTGTTTTTTCTCCTTAGACAGGAGAATTTTTTTCATGCTGCATAGACAAAAGTTCTATTTCTTTATAAACTTTGCTACAGATATTGCTGGAACTCAATATAAAGAACGATTTTTAATCCAAATTATCATTAATTTATTATAATTTACATTTTTATCTACATTTTTGAAATAGTTTTCAACCCAAATCTTTGATATATAAAGAGAAATATGAAGTTAATCTTAAGTTTGCCTTAGATATATTTTCTTTCTTACTAATCTCTTATATGTATGGGAGATCCATAATAAATAAATCTCCATTCTTATATCGTCTTGTAAGTCAATGATGCTTACAAGGGTCAATTCATAAATTTATACACAACTCCTATGGGGGCATTTTCAATTATCAATGGATTGGGACTAAACAAAATTTTACCAATCATTGTAGGAAGAATATCCTGTTTGAGATAAGAGGCTTTAGCCCAATGGGGAACTCAGTATAAAGCCTTCCTTCCTAGTACTATCCTAGGTCATTAGTGGCGATACGGGATAATTCCACAGGTCATTAGCATTGCTTTTGGTGTTTCCGATATGTCAATATAGATAGGATTTCATTGTACTATTGTGGATCCGTATTTGTCCAGGGTTTATAGCTTCCGTCCTTATTATATATATTATAAATTATTGCACAAATTGAGGATGATACCTCGATAAACATTTCAATTTCTGGTCAAATGTAAAACATTATTGAATTCTCGCCATTTCAATAAGTAATTGAATATTATTAAAAAACGAGATTTACGTTAAACACTAATTTAACAGTAAAAGATGTAATGTTTTTGAATTATGCTACATTACTTAAATTGTGTGAGAATAATTAAGTAAAAAATTATTAGATTCTGCGTTTAAACCATAAATTGAATTTTTCAAACGAAGAATGCTTGATAATACAAGAGCATTATAAAATCTGAAAAAAATTTTAAATTTAGAGTAATGTTCATGGCTGATACTTAATAGGTAATCAAACTCGAAAGAGTCACACTTTAATAATACATTAATGCATTGAAATACTTTAATACATTGTAATACATTATTGATACTTTGAAATCATTAATAAATTAAAACTATAAAAAATAAAACGTCATCTTGATAAACTGAAATTAATAAAATGGTTAATTACTATTCTTTCACGCAATAAAACACCAACCTAGATATTTAAAAGTATTAAATGTATCAATACTGTTTTAGATCCTTCAGTTTTTATGGTAGAGAAATTGCACAAAAAGTCCTAACTAGTAGAAATCGAGGGATGAAATGTAGTGGATAGCACGTCCGGGTTTTAGAACTAAAGTGCATAAAAGGAAACTTGACAAGGGAAACCAAAACCAAATTGCCTTTGCCTATTCTAGAAATAAATCACAGATTTTATTTCTAGCATAGGCTAGAAATAAAGATTGACACACAGATATAGATAAAAATCTGTAGGTTTAAAATTAGATTGAATAACGGTAGGGCACTCTTACAGATGTCACACTCAAAAACTGTAGCGCTTTACGGAATATAATTTTAGCACAGAAGGGACACTTTGCCACAGTGAGTATTTGTATAAAACACTTATATAAAAACCCTTTGCTAATTATATATCTGCCATTCTAAATTAAGTGGGTAATGGTATCATGTTAAAGCTCCATTAAAAAAACTGTATAAACTTTTAGCTATCATTTTCATCAAAATTAATAGTTTTTAACAAAATTTCTATGGTAAATGTTTGGAGGATTAGTCAGCATGGATGATAAAATATGCCTGCATGATATTTATTTTCAGTGGCTTTTAAATCCATCATTTCTTTTTTTCTTATAAATAAGTAAAATAAAAAAATCAGAAATATTCTATGTTTCTATGGATTACTACTACATAGATTTTATCTCATAAATTATAAACATTCCTTTCATTTATTACTTTGGAAATACGCCATTTATTAGTAAGAAAATGAAGTTGTCCTATTGCGACAGTATTATTCTAAACATCCTCCATATTTAAAGACACTCTATAAAGGTGACCGATCTACGCTCTGCTAAAAAGTGACACATTGATTTCACTGAAAAACGGAGTCCTTATCAGCGGAGAAAACATTAGTACATACATTCTAGCTCTCGGTACACAGGTTTCGGGTTCGAGTCCCGGCGGTGCCATGGATATTTGTAGTGGTTCGGAATCCACTTTTTAAAACGTAAGTCCCGGTCCTAAGAGGATCGTAGAACGTTGCGGGGGCATTGTTACTCGGCGTCCGTGGCTTATCTTCAAGTTACGCGCCCCCTGGGTAATGCAATAAAAAAAATAATCTGATTAACTATGTATCTAATTCAAACTAATACTAACAGTTCAAATACTTATGTTGCACGTCCCCAAAAATCTATGCCTCATTTGCAAAATGATTATCACACGCTTGTAAAAACAAAGGATAGAACGTTGTTAAGGGGAATAGTTCGATGAAAAACTGCTTGCATTCACTGTTTGTATTGGAAAACTTCGGCCAACCTTCCTGCTATCATTATACATCTGAGGTAAGAAGGTATGAAGTAATAGTGTAAAATTGATTTAATTACTGATTATCCGATTTATTGATTTGATTAAGATTTGATTTTCGATACCTTCTCACTATCCCCACTAATGTTCAGTAAGAACCTCGAAATTACGAAGATGGGTCTCACAAAAATCGCTTATGTGTAAGTTGGAATACAATTTTGAATATAAATACATATACATTTTGATTAATTTGGATCAAGGATTGACTAACACTCCTTCTCTCCGTAACGTTATCCTGCCTCTCAAAAAATGAATTAAGTTGGATAACAACCAGTTATCTGATGGTTTTGATAAGTTATTCTCTTTTATTTCATTATCACACAATAATATTAGCGTTGTTTTACCTCGGCAATAGTACTATTGCGTTTACAAATTTTACTTCAGTTCAAGGATTGGAAATTTTAGATGCACCAAGTAAACATATTTTTATCTTTTATGATTGTATTTACTATGAATTTCAGCTGCTTAAATGTTTTTTTGGTAATTCGCAAATTCTCGTTTTGCAACCAAAATCCGTAATAATAAGTTTATATGCCAAAAATTGGATGGCATAGTTCATGTAGTGTATATGTAACAAAGCAAAACTATATATTACAAAAACAGTCGCCTGTCTCAAGAATAGTGAACATTTACTTTCACGCGAAAATTATCCTTTGAGTAACACAACAAGATAAACACTGAAGATATCAGGCGAATTGCTGCCAAATGAAAAAAAAAGTATTTATCAAACCCCAAACGAATTTACAGTAAAAAAGTTAATTTTACTTAATATCACTATTGTGACTAATCCTCAGTGTCCGAACGAATACCCCTTAAGTAGTCTACACATGGATGGAGAAACAGAGGGTAGCTTCTGTAGTGATGGAGACCTATAGGTAGAAGTCTGAGTTGGCTCCGAGTCGCTGAAGAAGGACGGCAGTGCCTTCCGGGAGGAATTTTAGGGTGAACTACACTGCATTTGTGAATCGTTTTTGAGAAAAACCCGAAAACCCTTCACTAAGTAGTCCGATTAACGGGCAAGATGGTGAACATAATAAACGCCATCGAGTTCCAACAATTTTGAAATTGTGTCCGCAACAATAATGCCAGATGATTGAACCTCAACCTTAATGCTCAACATCGGTGCACGTTATTATAGAGCCACGAGTCGGCATAACGGAAACATACACAGCCAATGTGTTTTGAACTTTTTCAGAACACTTTTCTTTAGGTTTTTTCCGAGCTATTCATACCATTATACAATAAATAGGATGTGATTAATTGTTGTTTACTATTAATTTGGACATGCACTTCAGTTAAATAATTAAAACAGTAAAAACAGATTTTATAATACAGCAAGTACAGTAAAAAAAGATTTTTAAAATACCATTTGCGTGATAAATTTTACGCTTGATTCCATTATTTTCTATTCAGGAACCACAAAACTTTACCTGGGATTCAGGCTTGGGCATCATTAAAATCCGAGGATATATTAAAAATATCCAGGTGTTTTCAAAGCTGAAAGAAAACTTTCAAACCATCGACCATGAAAGTTTTTTCTTGGAAAATATAACTTAACAGGAGGATTTACTCTGGGCCTCTCAGTATGTAACATACAAAGGTTTCAAAAAAAAAAAAAAAAAAAAAAATAAAATACTAAATGTTATCCGATAACTGCTGAAGGTGGGAAAAAACATTTTTCACATCTAGCTCCATTTTGTGCAACTAGCAAAATTATTTACACAATTCTCCCATCGATTTCCAAGTTAGATACCACCACATATGTGTTGAATGAGATATTACCCTGGCTCTGGCCTGACAAAATACCCCTGCGTCCTAGCAGTAAAAATATAATGATGATATGTTTCGTTATCATCCAAGAAGGAAATTGCTTTGCTGAGAAATTACTTTAGAAATTTCATGGACGGACCCCTCGTAGAATTATGGAAATTTATTTCGTGTAACAGATAGCTCATGGACACAATTTCAGTTCGTATCAGA